>NIPM01001396.1:0-20259 GCA_002738285.1 Holacanthella duospinosa
ACACTGATCCATTATTTTTAAAGATTAAACATGCACCTAAACATGTAATCTGTCTCTTTTCGTAAAAGTCTTGACCAACTTCATGACCACCATAAGATATCTTGAACTTTTCCTTATAGTCAAGTATAAGGATACAGGACTTGTCACTTAAATTATCTTTTAGAAGATTAATCTGTTCTTTTTGATTTTCTACCACCTGACGATGCATTTGATATACTTCTTTGGTTCTAATAAATTCCTCCTTTTCTTCAACACTTAATGATGAGTAATTTATTTTTAATATGTTTTTACTAAGCTCACAAATGCCACAAACATCAGTCCACTTTTCACCTTTTTTATAGCTTTTAGGACAATATTTTATAAATGTCCCATATGTAATACTAAAATTACCATCATTTATATATGATGTATAGATCTCTTTTTTTGATTTTTCCAAATATTTTACACCATTATCATATGGGGATTCCATGGAATACGTATTTAGATATTCAATTATTTTGCCCACTACACCTTAATCTAATTTTCTTTTACTATAAGGAACATAACGCTGATAATTATCTAAAGATATTCTACCTTCTTTTCTTTTATTTCTTGCAATTGTGAACTGTGAATCAGAAAAATCGAATTTCATTTTTCTTAAAAGCCCTTTTAAGCTTTTATAAGCCAGAACAGACAATATATTACTTTTTTGGTTGACTTTGTCATTTGAATGCAGCTTCCTGATGTTTTCTATTATTTTGAATCTTTTTGTAAAGAATTTCATACCAGGAATTGTTGCACCATTTATTTCGGTTAATTGTATTTTCATTTTACTTTAATTTAGTAGAAGATGATGTTTATTGCAAAAAAAACCTATTTATAGGAAAAAAGACTGTTATATTGTCTGGGTACTGTTTATTCTCCTCAGTTCCCGTCCCCATTCATTATTTGCTGGGCCTTAATAAATTTCATTTAATTATTTGTTGGTTCTTCATTTGCACAGTGGTGCATTAATTTGTTTATGTTCAAAATCATCAATTAATCATGTTTCAAGTCAATATTTATTTGCATGATTTCTATATCCACAATTTATGTTTGCATGAATTTTTGTTTCAGTTCAATATAATTACTTATGCATATTCATGCATTGTTATTAGTTAGCCCAAGACCATCTATATATGCTTATTAATTAATATCGCTTCTTTATTTATACTTATAAGTTGCATCCGCAATTTTATGCATCTTAATTCATCATGATCCGTACTTTTATGTATCCTTATTAATTTGTTTCAGAATCATAAATGCGCCAATAATTGGTTTCAAACCAATTATCCACTCTTTATGTGCGAAAAGTATAAATAGAAGTCGAATTCAAGTAAAATCACAAGTACTGTGATGGATTCGATGTAAAAAACTTCGAGTTTTCTGTCATTAGGAAGTTCATCTGTTTATAGCGAATGAGTAGGAACCTATACTACTAAGAGTCTCGTTTGAGCATAGTGGCACCCTACAGACTGCATATACATTCAGGTTGACGGATCCGATTATTCGGTGGCCTAATACAGTAGTCTTTAATCTTTATCACAACTTGTCCAATATTTTTCATTTTATTTTTAAATAATAAAATAATGGTCTTTTTACGACAAAATGGCCATATCTATTTTTACTCTTTATATTTTGTCGTTTTACGACAATATTTATTATTGAATATTGTTTTTTTATTAAAATTCTATTAGAATTATAACCGAGGCTTCAAAAATATTGTCCCATATGGGACAATATTTTTGAAACATAATTCTATTCTAATTGGTCGAGGAAATTTAGTTTCTTGAATGAATAAAATAGTAAGAATGAAAAAAAATTTATGTATTTATCAACTTTACTATCCATAAAATATCTCTTAGCTATGTTTCTTGCTATTTTAGTTGCTTCCTCAACTTATTTTCACTGTGATGCATTAATATTCTAGAATTATAACCGAGACTTCAAAAATTTTGTGCCATATGTAAGAAAATTTTTGAAAACATAATATTTTGGTTGAAATGAAAAATATATGTATTGTTTGGTTGAAAAATTCTAATAATTACACAAAAACCTGCTTTGATTGATAAATAAGTATAAATTATTCTCACTCTTCAATCAATTATTTAATAAATGGACTACTCTGAAAAAAAATAAACTCCCATATTTTGGTTGAAATAAAAAATATGTATTATTTTGTTGATAAATAAATATAATTTATGCTTATTTATCAACCAAAGCAGGTTTTTGTGTAATTATTAGAATTTTTCAACCAAAATACTAAAGTTCTTTCGAGAATTATACTGAATTCTTCAACCAAAATGATGGGTTTCTTTCAAAAATTTAATAAAAGGACCACTCTGAACGAAAATAAAGTGTCATATTTCTCAACAATTCATTTATGAAAAGTTCAGAAAAAACTGCTCTCAGGAAAAAGAATAGCCATATTACCACATTTTTCGTTATACATATGGAAGATTTTGAGGTTAGAAAGCCAACGGTTATTGCATTAATTGTAACGACTCCACCTCGAAAATGACAATATTCTGTGTAAAATAGAAATGACTCACCGTTTCAAAATAATCAAGCCCAGGAATATAAAACCCAGGATTTATTCGATAATCAAATAAAATGAAACTTGCTTATTTAAGTTTATTTATTAGTTATACATTAACACAAGCTTGCTCTAATCCTGTCCAAAGGAAAGAAATTAGAAACTTGACAGCACAAGAATTGAACGACTTTTTAGAAGCATTCAAACAATTAAACAACAGAAGAAGTGAAAATGAAGAAAGTCTTTATGATCAACATGTAAAAATACATACCGAATATGTCCCTTTAGCGCATGGTGCTCCTGCTTTTCTCCCTTGGCATAGAGAGTATCTGAGAAGGTCGAAAAACAAGTACAAAGGATCATCCAAAGGTTGTACTTCCTTACTGAGACTGGTCTAAAGACTCGCAGAATCCAGAACTAAGTCCTGTATTTCATGAGATCGGACTCTGCGGTAATGGTAAAAAATCTCAAGACAACTGTGTGACTGATGGTTTTTTCGCTGATTTCAAAGTTAGAAACTCAACCTTCCATTGTTTGAGAAGAGACTTTGATCAAAATGACAAAATGACACCTTTAGCTAGCCCAGAAGTTTTACTCAGATTACTTTACAAACAAGGCAGCTATGAAGATTTCTATAAAGAATTGGAAGTTCACCATGGCTCTGTACACGTGAACATTGGAGGAAATAAAGGAGACATGTTCTTCATAACTTCGCCTAATGACCCCATCTTTTACTTGCATCATGCTTTCATCGATATGTTGTGGTGGAACTGGCAAAGAATCAGAAGCTTCAAAACGGAATATCCCGGTTTTGACCAAAATACAGGCAAACAAGCTTCCTTGGAAGATGTCATCCAGCCTTTTAACAAACAAATCAAAAATACTTTGGACACTACTAATCCTGATTATTGCTATAATTACCCTATTTATGATCCAGTAAACAACCAAATCAATGAAATCAAAAAAAACCCTGCCCCTGAAGTTGAAAGTCCCGAAGTTGATAAAGATCTAGCTTGGCATTCTTCCTCCGGACGTCCTAATGATAGATATCATCGACTGGAAAGAAAGAACAAAAGGCAAGCTCGACTTAGGAAGATGAGAAGACGTAACTCTAATAAAAGAAGAAGATTGAGAGATATTAGAAACAGAATGAGAAGAAGAAATAAAGGGAAATACATAGAGATTGATCAAATTTTGAATTCCACAGATCAAAACAAGAACAGTGAAGATCAATACTCTGTCAACATCAAAATCTTGTCCACCGTGATAAATGGCTCTATTCCTTCTGCTTTGCCTAATAAAAACGAGAATGATGATAATGTTCTGACTCCTGTAAAGCAATTACCAATTGAATATCTGAAAATGATCAAAATCGATATCAAGTTTGCTCTTTCTGTTCATCAAGAATCTACCAAACTATGCAACTATTTAAATAGCAAAGACTATTTACCTTTAACTGAATTATAATAAATATTTTTAATTAATCATTACAATTTTTAAAATGCTGCATTCAATAAGTTATTAATCATTTGTGTTTATAAATTACTTTGCTTTAAAATCTATTCTTAATAAGCAAAAATGATAATCCTTTGTGGAAGATTGTATCATAAGTACAAGAAAGTACCTTTATTGCAATAAAAAAAGTCCAAAAATGATTTTTAAATTAAAACAAAAATTACTAAATATTTATTACTTTCTATTTAAATTTCTTAAAATATTTGCATCTTGAGATAAATACATTAATTTAGTATCTACTGGTTTTAATTTTATTAAAAAGTATTCGCACATAAAAATAAGATTTAGAAGCTTTCAATTTCTAGAAGAAAGTTGTCCATCGACTCATCAAAGAAATGTTTAACCGTGATTCTAGCCGAAATTTAAGACTACTTGGACGCGCTAAAAAGGACTATTCTCTATTAGACAAAGGTTGGATATGTTTAAACCAATAGCTGACAAATAATAAAACAACAGATTATTACTATGTTCTGTGATTGTGGATAAATTCATTTTCGTCCAAAACAATTGATGTGGCTATTTGTTAACCCCATAAAGATGTCATGTCAATAATTAGTTATGAAATCACCAAACCGCTTTTCGCTTTTTATAAAGGAGCAAATATTGTGTATAAAACTGGATTTCAAAAATATAGGCGGATCCCAAGCTACAAAAATGACGCATGAAATACAAAAACCTGTTTCAAATAAATTTCTACCAATTATATAAAATAACTTGGGTCAAATGAAACTATACCAATGAATTTTCAACTATTTAATATTATAATTGGGTTTGTAGTTTCTCAACAATGTAGCAACCCAACTCAAAGAAAAGAGGTTCGAGATATGACTCCACAAGAATGGAAAGATTTTACAGATTATTGAGCATAAAAGGCAATGTAAAGAGAGATAGCATCTTTGATCAATTTTCAAACTCCCATTCTACAAACAACTATTCCCACGGGTCTCCGATCTTTCTTCCATAGCACAGAGAGTTTCTGAGAAGATTCAAAAAAGAATTACAAAAATCTAACCCAAGCGTAGTTATGCCTTTTTGGGATTGGACAAGAGACAGCCAAGAGCCAGAAAAAAGCCCCTTATTTACCACTTTAGGCTTTGGAGGCAACGGAAATCGTGCTAGAGGAATGTGTATCACCGATGGTATCTTCGCTGGCTTGACTCCGAACTATCCTTCTCCTCATTGTTTGAGAAGAGACTTCGATCAAGGAAGCACAATGTCTGCATTTCCAACTGCCGAAGTTATTCTACGTTTGTTGTACAAACAAGGTAGCTATGAGAATTTCTATAAAGAATTGGAAGTATACCACGGAGCACCGCATGTCAATATTGGCGGCAGAAGAGGTGATACGACTTTAATGACTTCTCCAAATGATCCTATTTTCTTTTTGCATCACACCTTTATAGACATGATCTGGTGGAATTGGCAAAGAATCAGAAATTTCCGAGTCGAATACAATGGCCTTGATCGATCAAACAATAGATCTGTAGATGTAAATGATATAATGAGACCTTTCAATAAGCCTGTTAGCGTCACCTTTGACATTAGAAATTCTGATTATTGTTATACTTATCCAGAATATGATCCTATCAATCAAAGAGTTCAATCACAACAAACCTCTTTCCAGAATGGCTCTGGTACACCTCCTACTCAAGTTAATCAAAGGTTTCCAAGATTGGATCTCATTTTAGAAATCGACACAGATTAAATAGAAGACAAAATGATAGCACAAGAAAACAAATCAGAAACCTCAAAAGACAACAAAGAAAGTTGATAAAATTAGATAAATTTTTTAAATCTTATGGAGATAATGTTGAAAACCCGGAAGATGCTAATGTCCCATTGTATAAGAACACTCACTTGTTGTCTAAATACATTCACACAAAAGTTCCTAAAAGTAGCAGAACATTTAAAAAGAAAGATAATCAAAGTAACAATACTAATTTCAATCCTAATGCCAATGTACCTTCTAGTGGTGATATAAGTAATCAGAATAGCACATCTAATAACAGAGGACTTAAGCCTATCAAAGAGTTACCTCTTGAATATCTCAAAATGATAAAGATAGAACCTTCATATGTTACTGCTGTTCATGAAGAAGCTAATAACTTTTGTGAGTTTTTGAACAATCAAGATTATATGCCTCTTTAAATGAATTATAATATTACGCCGTTTTACGCAAATAGGTAAGCGAATTTTAATTAATAATAAATATGCAAATTAATATCTAGTGCCAAGATTTATATATAATATTTTATATAAATTAAGCTTTATTTTTAAAGCATATTTGTTCAAATTAGTATAATGGATAACTTACAAAAATTCAATAACTGATAAAGAACAATGTGTATTTATCAAATTTGAAGTAATTCTAGGTCACAGTTCGGGAATAATACACAAAGAATTGGTTAAAACGATAGGGAAAAAGGCCTATAAATATAATAAAGTGAAAAATATGGTTTCTAAGTTTAATAAGGGCCAAAATAACGTTGAAGACACTAGAGGAGGCGATACAAGTAATCATTTAATAAAAGAAAATACAATTGAGAAAATGAAAGAATATCTTGCTCAAAGTAGAGTCTGGTCGTTCCTTGAACTTTCCGTGTTAGTAAATTGTAGCAAAGCTACTGTTTATCGGTATTTAACAGAAGATTTACAAATGAAGAAATTATTGAGCAAATGGGTTCCTCATTTTCTCACGCAGGAACAAAGAGAACATAGAGTATTAGCATGTAGATATAATTTGGAGCAGTTATCAAAACAAAAAACCCTAATAAGCAGAACATTGGCTATAGATGAAACTTGGATTACTTTATATATGCAACCTAGCGTGACCAGTCTCGATTTTGGAGAACTAAGGACGAAAGCCCAGCACAAATTGTAGCACAATCAAACTATCAGAGAAAAAGAATGCTTATACTAGCAATGGATTATAATGGTGTTGCATATTGGAGTTTTGTGCACCTAAAGAGACGGTAACTTCAGAAGTCTATATAGGCTTTATTAATGAAATTTTACTAAAATGGCTACCTGATAAGAAATTCAAGTATCCTATGGTTTTATAGGATAATGCAAGACCTCATAAATCAAGGCTTGAAATGGATTTTTTTGATGATAATAAAATCCGCATTTGGTAACATCCTCCCTATAGCACTGATATTAGCCTACCTGATTTCAATTTTTTTGGGCAATTAAAGAGGAAGTCAAAGGAAAGCATTTATGATGATTGGCATGAACTAGAAATTCAGCTAGAAAGTGCAATTCAGGAGCTTAATGCTAAAGGTTTTATAAATGGTATCCTGAAGTTACCCGAAAGATGGAGAAGCTTAATAGATGCAGAAGGTTCGTATTTATAAACATACTAATTTTCAACTTTTATCTTTTATAGTAAATTTTTTCAAGTGTCTCTTTGCTCGGAACGCTCTAATAAATTGAAAGATCATTTCAATAAAAAAAATCTTAGAAACTTAAATTAAATTGATTAAAACGAAAAATGGGATTCGGAATATTAGAAAAGATCACAAAACAGAAAAGGATGGTTTGGATGATTAACCAGAGTCTAGTCGTAACCGGTCAGAGGCTATCCAGCGTAGGACAAGCGAGAGGACGCGGACGTACGTTAAATAACTTGGATAATCACACTCTTAATCACTCTTCGGATTGTTTGGATGAAAATAAGACGAAAACAGAGTAGTTGATGGATGGATGATGAACCGGAGTCGGACTGAAACCGGTTTAAAACATTATGGAGTTGGAGACACAAGGTTAAATGGAAGTACGCAAGACCATGTGGAATTGCGCAACCTATTTGGCTCAAGTTCGGATGACGTAGATTATAGAAGTAATTTCTCTACTTATTGGGAAGTTCCTTCTACTGACTCAAATCTAAATGATATGGGATATGATAATCCTTTCACTGATTCGAATCTAAATGGTATGGGTTATGACATTCCTTTTATTGACTCGAAGCAGGGCCATGCTCGAGATTATGAATGTGATTTCTTTACCTGTTGGGGAGTACATTCAACGGACAACGTGTATAATATACGGGGTTATAGAAGAGTATCTTCTACAGAGTTGGATAAGGATTACGAAACGGGAGATGATACAGATGCTAACGGAGATGGATACGGATACAGAGAAGGATATGGATACGGATTTAAAGTACGGTCGTATGCAGGTATAGACAGCGGTGATGAAGAAGAAGGTAACGGATTGGATTCAGTCGTCAGTGGCGCACAAGGAGCTACCGACAGTACCTATTTCTTCTACAGACTTATATATAGTTTTTGTATTTATTATTTAAATCGTCTTTTTAAAATTAATATTTTCGTTAATAGTGGCAGATTGCATTTGTTTTCAATCGTTCTCATTCTTTAAAAATAAAGGTTATTAAAATTTTATTGCTTTAATTTAATAAAGTTTATTTAATGTGTTTTAAAAAGCACATAATTTGTCTGTATTTAAATTTATAAAATTGGACAGGAATAACGAACCACACCTTAAAGTCCTATTTTTAATACGAGAAGTTAAATTCTTGGCCATAAACTTGGCAATCATGAAAAATGGCATCCGACAATCCTAATCATTAAATAAACTTGTTAAAGATAATATGTCACTTTATTCCCTTTTTGATTCTCTTCTTAATTCAACCAAATTTTTAATGATTATTGTTCAATCAATTCTTTAATAAATGGACTACTCTGAATAAAGTGCCATATATCAACTATAGAATATTAATAGATACTACGTAAAGTATATAAGTATCTATAAATGCGTCAAAAATCTTCATTGATAAGCCTTTCCACAAAATTCATGCAAAGATTAACCTCACCAGCTATGCGCCTGAAATTAAAGATATGAATGAGCTACAAATGTAAACAAACAGCATAATTATAGTGAATCATTATAAAAACATACCTTTATAAGTTATTCTACACATAAAATAGCGGGATATCCTTTTTTCTGAGACTTATAAATGGCAATTTATTTTCGTTCAGAGTAGTCACTTTTTGATTATCTTCATAATTCAACCAAATTTATAATGAATCTAGATTATTCTCACTCTTGTTCAACCAATTATTAATAAAAGTACTACTCGGAACGAAAATAAACTCCTAAATTGCTTTCACCTCTATTTTACACGTCAACCAATTTGATATTGAAAACAAGGCTTTACAAATTATGCACATTTCCAAAGGAACGATTTAAAAAGTAAAAAAGAAAAACAAAAGAAATAATGTTGGTATTATTATACTTGTTTATTGTAAAAAATATATCCAGTGTATGTGAAAAGATTAATTATAGAAAAGAGATCAGAGAATTGAGCAAAGCTGAGTTGAAGAAATACATCGATGCTGTGAAAAAGCTCCATTCTACTGGCTATCCTTCTAAACACGATAGATTTACCTTATTACATTATACTTATAAAGCAAACAACCATGGAACCCCACAAATATTCGCCTGGCATAGAGAGTTTATTCGAAGATATGAAAAACAACTGCAAATAATCGATCCTGAAGTTGTTTTATCGTATTGGGATTGGACATATGATTATGAAGATCCGCAAGAAAGCCTTATTTTTAAAAAACTGGGGTTTGGAGGCAATGGAAATCCAAATAATAACCACTGCATCCAAGATGGTGAATTCAAAGAGTGGAAGATGAAGTATCCAAAGCCTCATTGTTTGAAAAGACAGTTTTATAAAGGACCGAAAATGAGTTCATTTGCTAGCCCAGAAGTGATTTTAGAGCTGTTGTATAAAAAGCAAGACTTTGACAGCTTTAGAAAAGAAATGGAAGTGCATCATGGGGACATCCACGTGAACGTCGGAGGCTACAACGGGGACATGACTCCTCATTATAGCCCAAATGATCCGTTGTTTTACCTCCATCATGCATTCATCGATTTGCTTTGGTGGAATTGGCAAAAGATTCACCCGGAAGAAATGCAATACAATGGAGTCAGTTTAGCCGGCAAAAATGTCACCGAAAATGATGTATTGACGCCGTTCAAGGCTAAGGTGAAAGAAACGTATGACACTAGAAAGCCTGGTTATTGTTATGATTACGTCAACTTTGCTCCTTTGCGGCCAAATACCGACAACTCGGATGCATACGATGGACAATTTGACATTACTAAAGAAACATTCCCAGCTCTTAATATGACTGACAATGCGAATTATATGTTGAAAATGTTATTTAACATTACACAACAAAATAAAGACTTGTTTTCCAACCCAAATTCAAAGTTTACAGCAAGAACTGGATTGAGCGATAGACAATTCCAAATCGATCCCTTCAAGCAGAAGTACTTGGATATAAACAATATCGACACTAATGTGGCTAAATGGGTTACCAAAAAGAAGGTTTTGTTGAATATTTTGATGAATCAAAAAAGAAAATACAAGAAAAGTAAAAGTGGTAAATTGAATTATTAGTAATATTCTAATAGGACAATTACTCTTAAAACTTTGTGTTAATAAATTTATATTTTTTTAAAAAGTATTCATATAAACTTATAATAAATCTTTAAATTTCTGTATCTCTTTTTTAAAGCTTTCTAAGTTGTGCTTCAAATTATTCAAATGGGAAAGCGTATATTCATCTTTAACCTTCTTGTCGTTCCCTCTTAAAAGAGAAAGGATTGTATTTTCGTCCAAATTAACCTCGTTTGGAACATCTTCATTTAACTTTTCAAAAACTCATGACCTATCTTAAGCTCTTTAGTAATCTTGAATAAATCTTATACAACATTGGGGGCAGGGATAAAGCTATCAGTAGTTCTAGGTTTCTTATGAGATTCTGCATAAATAAAGTCGATCATTCTTCTATACTTATTTATATCTCTTAAGTAGTCTGGAAGGTCCAACTTTGTTGTTTCAAAGCTTTGGTCAGTCGAACCAGGAATTGTAAAATCAAAAGAGTCAGGATCGAGAAAAAGGTCCAAAAAAACATCGAAAGTTTGAATCATACGAACTTCACCTTGATATTGTTTTATGATGTTTTTCTCTTCCATTATTGAGAAATCTTTAATTACAATTAAGAAAAATCTAAATAAATTAAAGCAAAAAAATATTTAATATTTAACCAAACGAATAATATTCGATATCTTATCACGTAGAATTTCCAATGTCTCTTCAAGTTTGTGCAACTGTTCTCTCAAGTTACGGTATTCAAACTCGATTACGCTTTTATTCTGCTCAATAGGGCTTTCATGAGGAATAGAGCCTAATATTTCATTTATAGCATCTAAGCCCTCTTGATAGGTTAACACCATTCCTTTATGTTCTTTTGACTTCGTTTCCTCGTATTTTTCTAATTCTTTATTTACCGAGGCTACTATATTATGCAACTTATCTTTATTGTTTGGTATTGTAATCATCTATATTAATTTCTCATTTTATACTTTGATTAAAATCAATCAGGAATATTAAAAACATCAAGCTTGGAGGGGCATTTAATCTTATATTCTTGATAAACACTCTAAAGGTTTACTTTATATTGATTAGAATTTTTATACACTTAATTGTTGATATATTATTTTTACCATCATTTTTGCATCTGCAGATGATCTAGACTTGATTCTATTTTGATTAAAGAGTTAATAAACCGTATAAAAACGATTTACTATTTATTATGAAAGCCGAAAATATAGCAATGTATAATCTGTATCTTAGTCAATTGGTGAGCTCGATGGGAGAGAAACTCACAGTACAGCAGGCAGATGTGATAATTATAAATAAAAAAGATCTTTCCAATTTTATAATTGGCACTTTATTTTCGTTCAGAGTAGTCCCCAATAATTGGTTGATCAATAATCATTATAAATTTGGTTGAATTAAGAAGAGAATCAAAAAGTGACTACTCTGAACGAAAATAAAGTGCCAATTGATACAATTTCTATTTGCTAGTATCCTTTAAAATAAGATTAGCTTCGCACTAAGTCTTCTCTACACTTTCGGCCTATCTGTAGTTTTTAAAGTAAATTCTTTGAATAAATACCACACCATGCATTAAAAACTGTTGGAAATCACGGTTGATCACCTTGCTCCTAATTTACATTTACAGTCAGATAGGCACACATCATGACTATCTTGATCAATGTTGACTGTCTATAAATATCAGTCACATTTTTTCAATAAACATCTTCTTTACACATTCAAATGCAATCTAATCAATATTCACAACAAAAACAAAAGTTCAGGTTTTACCTCCTGTCAGAATCTTGATATAATGTTATTTCTTTGTAAAATGTATTTGATTCCATTTTAATGAAGAAACAAAGAGTAAATTGGGATCTTATTTAGGTACATTATTGTTAATCTTTTTATACCTAGCATTATGGTTGTAGAAAATAGTCATGTAATTGAAAGTAATCATTTGGTCATAGGTTGAAATCAAGTATTTATCCAAAAATCGAATTTAAGCAAGAAATCAAAGTCAAAATTGATTGAGAAAAGAAAAAAAAACGAACTTGACACCCATTTAACAAATTGGATAAAAATTATATATGTTATGATAGTAGATATATAGTTTTAAAAGCTATTTTTAGGAGCTTCATGTGATAATATGCCGAAAACTTCATTTTGAACTGAGCATAGGAAAACTTCTGTTTATTCAAAGGATAGTTTTGAAACCATTGCGCAGCTATGACCAAGGATGGAGCTCCTAATAATATTTAGTTGTAAACCAAAACTGAAAGTTAGACCTAATTACAATGTTTGAAACCAAATAAGGAGTGAACTATATAAACTCCAAAACATCTTTTCCAACAAATAAATGAAATCAATCATCGTAATCTCATCTACTTTAGTTCAATGTAGTTTCCATCAATTCTATTATTACAGTATTAATGGCGAATCTAAAGCTGTTGTTAATGATGGCAGCGGCAGAAGAAATGCTACACCGGAAGAAGTAGAAGAATTTGAACGCAAATATAGACATCCAAAAACGGATTTCTTGTCTAAAATTTTTCAATAAAAATATCCTTTTCAAGCTATTTTTGAGT
The DNA here is from genome assembly GCA_002738285.1 of Holacanthella duospinosa. Taxonomy (NCBI): domain Eukaryota; kingdom Metazoa; phylum Arthropoda; class Collembola; order Poduromorpha; family Neanuridae; genus Holacanthella; species Holacanthella duospinosa. Next base: position 13,076 of record NIPM01001396.1, read on the forward strand.
TATAGGATTTTGTAAAATGGATACCCAAGACAGAGGTTTGTTCACTAGAGCTAGTGATTGGTTAAATAATGTTAGAGAAGATGGAGTCCCATGGGATGGAAAGTCACCATTTGATAATCAAGGTGGAGGCTATGATTCGAAACAAGGAGGCCCACCAAATTACCAACAATCCATTGGCAAACGAAGTGAAGGGACTAGTGTGAATATAAATTACCCTATTTGTCCTGCTAGTCAATTCGGTGATGGTTTAATTCGATATGGGGCGAAGATTGGTATTAAAAATAATTATACAGGTAGATGTTTGAGCTCAAAAGCTAATGTTAATTACCAAAATGGTTCTCAACAACAGCAAGTATTTATAAGTCAATGGAGTTGCGGTGACCAAGAACAATGGGTAGTCTTACCAGCTTCGAGAGAGAAGCAAGCACCTGGTACTCCGATTCGTAATGGCGCCGCTGTCAAATTAGTTCATTTAGAATCGGGCAAATGTTTGCACTCACATAATATCAAGAGCGATTCTGGCGAACAAGAGGTGAGCGGATTTGGCACCTCAGGTACTGGAGATGACAACGATGACTGGATTGTAGAACATTTGCAAGGTGGTCAAGAATGGAGAGCTAATGAACAGGTCAAGTTTAAACATTGTAATACGGGTCACTTTTTGAAGGGTTATGAAAAGCCTTTAATGAATTCGCAAGTTGGGGATGCTTGTCAGGTTTCAGCTACATTGTATGAAGGAGAAGAATGCAAATGGAATATTGAATATCTCTAAAAGAGAGTTTTTAATTAAACAGTGATCAAAACTACAGAAAAATTAATATAATTAAGTTCAAAATGTTGGTTCCCTATAAAATCATTTAAAACTTTGAAATTACCAAATATAAATCGATTGATCATAAAATGAAGTTGAGCAAATCAATAATGGTGATTCAGTTTCATAGCACCAATCAATGCCATAAGCAAGTGAATCCTTATAATCAAAAGTACATTTGAGATCACCGTTCAAATCTAAAACATGAAACCCTGACTGCATGCCTGCAACGAGCAATAAATCTTGATTAGGATGCCATTTGATTTTCCATACTCCGCCTCCATTTATATGAAATTCTGATATTGCCGTTTTTGTATTTCTCAAATCAAACAACCGCACATACTCGTCATAACTAAATGTTTATTAATTTGGTGATTTTACCTTCCAGTAGTTAAAAGATGTTCTTTATTAGGATGAGATTGAATCGAACAAACTCCCGCCTTATGGCTAATAAAGATCATATCAAGAACTAAATATATACCTGTTGTTGATCATTGAAGATATTTGGCTTCCTTTATCTATTGTTCGGAGATCCCAAAGTTTGAATTTCGAATCATCGCCGCCTAATTTCTATTAATCCAAAAATATGTACCTGAATAAATAACATTTTTATTTCTATTATTTATATGTACACACCAAGCTTCATAATCATGTGCTAACCATCTTTTACTTGTTAATTTCATTGGATTATCGATTATTGCTAGATCTATTATTGAAATGCTTCCATCGCTATAACTTGAGGCTATGAAAGGATCACTATATAAATATAAATATAGGGTTATAACTTGTTATTGAATTTATTTGACCAATCTAGAGATAAACAAAGACATTCTTTTAAGTTTTTGAAATTTTGCTTCCAAATCAGTTTTAGCTTTAAAATAACTAATCATCTGTATTACTTTATTACATTCATCCATTTCATAAATAGTGAGATTTCCTAACGCATCTGCTTGAGTTAATAAGAATTTGTCTTTAATCGGTTTAAAGGTCCTAAAAATCTCACAAAAAAGATTACCATTTCAAGTCTAAAATAGCCTCAGTGGAAAACCTATCATATTCAATTCTATAAAATAAAGCTAGAGAGAATACAATTTCTTATCTTCTAATCTAAAACTAATTAATTCACCTTTTCTCATCTTAGTTTCTACAAAATTTCAATTAGTTCAAAGCTATATACCTTTATCAATATGATACGTGCCAGAAACAATAATATTCTCATCATTTATTCTATTATATTCTACAGTACAAGGTGGGAGATTGGTCAAAACATGGTGATGAAGATTGTATTGCGATTTCATTAAAACTTTTTGTTGAAAATGTGTGGAATTAACGCAATTTTGCTGCACAATAAAGAACAAAATGTAAGTAGCAAATTATGTGAATCACTAAGTTATTTACAACATAGAGGTCAAGTAAACACTACCTAAGATCCTAATCACCTAATGTAGGATGCATCAGGCATCATTACTTGTGCTAAGAAAGGCAGATTATATCAAAGAAAAGGTAATGGTTTGGTATCTGAATTATTTGGAAATTTTGATATTAATGAACTTATTGGAAGCTATGGTGTTGGTCATGGTAATTCCCTCCAAACACTTAAATTCTAATTTAGTTCGATATCCAACTGCTGGTTCTTCCTCCAATTCAGAGGCACAACCCTTCTATGTTAATAGTCCATATGGCATCGTCTTGGCTCATGTATAATTTTAATATTTTATGTTTAGAATGGAAATTTGATCAATTCTAGAAAATTGAAAGATTTCTTAGATCATGAGGCTCATAGACATATAAACACGGATTCGGATTCAGAACTGTTGTTGAATATTTTGGCTAATTATTTACAATTAACTCAAAAATTTCGGTACCTTCAAAAATGGATTTATAAATTTATAGAATTGAAGAAAACGATCTTTTTGAAGCTATTAAAGAAGTTATGTCATTTTGCAAAGGTGGATTTGCATGTGTAGGAATGATCGCAGGTATTACCTTCTATAAATAGATTTCATCTTTGTTTAGGTTTTGGTTTACTTGGATTTCGCGATCCTAATGGAATTAGACCTTTAATTTATGGAAGAAGAACTTCAAGAAATGGTTTTGATTATGGTATCGCATCCGAAAGTGTAGCATTAGAAGCATTAGGATTTACTGATTTGATGGATATTAAAGCAGGTTCATCCTTTAAATCAAATTTTTTTGTTTAGGTGAGGCTATCATTATAACTGATAAACAAGTTACGAAAAAATTATTGGTTAATGATCAAAGTTTTACACCTTGTTTGTTCGAATACGTCTATTTTGCAAGACCTGATTCTATTTTAGACGGCATTTCGGTTTACAAGTCAAGGGTTTCTATGGGTGATGCTTTGGCTTGTAAAATCAGGAAAGTGTTTGGTACTTCCGACCTGAAAGAATTTATCGATGCCGTCATACCGGTTCCTGAAACTTCGAGAGCTTCCGCCGTCCAGTTAGCTCAGAATTTGGGTCTGTTATATAGAGATGGCTTTTATAAAAATATGTATAGTCGAAGAACTTTCATTATGTCAGATGCGATCGAGAGACCTAAATCAGTTCGTAGGAAGCTTAATGCTAATGAATTAGAATTCCGAGATCGAAATGTTTTGATTGTTGATGGTAAATCTTTTCAATTTCATTTCTTATGATAGATTCGATTGTTCGTGGTACTACTTCGAAAGAAATTATTCAGATGGCGAAAGATGCTGGTGCTAAAAAGGTTTATATAGCTTCTTGTGCTCCTGCTATAAAGTAACCTTGATTTTTTTTCTAATTTCAATATAGATTTCCTAATGTATATGGGATAGATATACCTTGCGCATCAGAACTTGTTGCTCATGATAAAAATGAAGATGAGGTAGCTAGATTCATCGGAGCAGATAAAGTCATTTATCAAGTATCCCCTAAATCTTAATTTTAGGATTTAAATGATTTGATTGAAGCTTGTAGGAAATATAATCCTTCTATTCAATCTTTTGATACATCAGTTTTTACTGGTAAATATATTACTGGTGGTATATCAGAGGAGTATCTGAACCATTTGGAGGTTTTGAGAGAGAATTCGAGCAAAAATAATAGAAATATCAATATAGAGACAATTGGCTTATATAATTCAAAATAAAATCTCTTTTATTCTGAATCACTTTCCATACCAGTTTCTTGTTCAAATTTGTTGTTGAATATGGCTTCCCAGGTTATGTCTGAATCGCCTTTTTGTTCTTTTAATCTCATTTCTAAAAATCATTAAACGACGCTATACTTATTAGTTCGACTATCTTTTCATCTGTAATAATTTCAAGTCTAGCTAATTTGTGCTTTATATCTCTTTTCAAATCCCAATTAGGTTTCTTTGGTGCTAAATTTAACAAATCCTAAACGATTTAATTTGGAATTGATACCATTTCTTGTTTTGATTTAAGTTCTTGTTCCTTAATAGTCTTTTTACTCATTTTATTAGCTATGTTTTGCATGGTATCTCTCTGTTTATGTGGTCTATCTGGTTTAATGACATTAATCTCTTCTTTATTGGCTTCAATTATATCCTTTTGTATTGCTGAGTTATCAAAGTTCTTAGAATCTAACCTAAGAATTATTAGAAAATGATGTCACTTTTCTAATTTAGATTTTTTGTTCTTCATTGCATTTTCTTTCAACTGTTGGAGCTTCTCTTTTCTTTTTTGTGCCTCTTTATCCATTTCGATTGAAAATCCAAAAGCTTTGGAAAAGAAACAAACTTTTAATTCATAAGACCAAATATTTTCAAACTAAAACATAATCTTTTATAGGATTCGAAAGCTTATTACCAACACATAGTTTTATAGGCCAAGATTCATATAATATAGAAGAAATGGAGAAAATGATTGCTAACTTATTAATTCAGTGAAACTTAATACATCCAAGGACGGAGATTGTATCAAATTGACATTAATTAATTCAGTCACGCCTTTTAATGATGCGCGCCCGAAAATTAGGTTTTGTAATCACGATTTTCATAAACTGTAAGGAAAAAAAGGAGAAGTAGAATAAAGTAGTAAAAAAGGTGTCTAATAAATGAAAAATAAAGGTATTTATACCTAGCTCTGTATAACATATGAATAACTAATATTAGAATAATCAGGTTTAAATTCATATGGTTGTTTATGTAAACAATAAGAGTTATTAATAGTAACATCTATATGGGACAAAATTTTTGAAACATTATTCTATTCTAATTAGTCGAGGAATTTTAGTTTCTTGAATTATAAAATAGTAAATAAATTTACTATCCATAAAATATCTCTTAGCTATATTTCTTTCCATTTTAGTTGCTTCCTCAACCTATTTTCACTATGATGAAAGAATAATAACCGAGGCTTCAAAAATTTTGTGTCATGGATAGAAATTTTTGAAGAAAACATAATTTTTTGGTTGAAATAGTTGGAAATAAAATATTTAAATATCATTTGGTTGAAATATACGTAGAAAATTTTCATTTTTATCAACCAAAATAGCTTTTTATATAATTATTAAACTTTTCAACCATAATGATACATTTTCTTCAAGAATTTACTCATTTTATCAACCAAATACATTATAATTCCTTCAAAAATAATGTGCCATATTATGGCGCATTATTTTTGAAACATAATTCAATTCTAATTGGTCGAGAAATTTTAGTTTCTTGAATGCATAAAATAGTAAGAATGAAAATAACTTTATGTATTTATCAACTTTACTATCCATAAAATATCTGTTAGTTATATTTCTTGCTCTTTTAGTTGCTTCCTCACCCTATTTTCACTATGATACATTAATATTTTAGACTTTTAATAAAAAAATAAAATTCAATAAAAAAATTGTCATAAAACGACAAAATATAAAGAATAAAAATATATATGGCCATTTTGTCGTAAAAAGACCATTATTTTATTATTTAAAAATAAAATAAATAATATTGGACAAATTGTGATAAAGATTAAAGACTGCTGTATTAGGCCAACGAATAATCGGATCCGTCAACCTGAATGTATATGCAGTCGGTAGGGTGCCACTATGCTCAAACGAGACTCTTAGTAGTATAGGTTCCTACTCATTCGCTACAAACAGATGAACTTCCTAATGACAGAAAACTCGAAGTTTTTTACATCGAATCCATCACAGTACTTGTGATTTTACTTGGATTCGACTTCTATTTATACTTTTCGCACATAAAGAGTGGATAATTGGTTTGAAACCAATTATTGGCGCATTGATGATTCTGAAACAACTTAATATGGATACATAAAAGTACGGAGCATGATGAATTAAGATACATAAAATTGTGGATACAACTTATAAGCATAAATAAGAAGCGATATTAATTAATAATCATACATAGACGGTCTTAGACTAACTAATAACAATGCATGAATATGCATAAGTAATTATATTGAACTGAAACAAAAATTCATGCAAACATAAATTGCGGATATAGAAATTATGCAAATAAATACAGACTTAAAACATGACGAATTGATGATTTTGAACAGAAACAAAGTAATGCACCACTGTGCAAATGAAGAACCAACAAATAATTAAATGAAATTTATTAAGGCCCAGCAAATAATGAATGGGGACGGGAACTGAGGAGAATAAAGAGGGCCCAGACAAGATAACTGTCTTTTCCCTATAAATAGGTTTTTGTTTGCAATAAATATCATCTTCTACTAAATTGAAGTAAAAGGAAAGCACAATCAACCGAAATAAATGATGCAACAATTCCTGGTATGAAATTCTTTATAAAAAGATTCAAAATAATAGAAAACATCAGGAAGCTGCATTTAAATGCCAAAATTAACCAAAAAAGTAATATATTATCTGTTCTGGTATATAAAAGCTTAAAAGGACTTTTAAGAAAAATGAAATTCAATTTTTCTGATTCACAGTTTACAATTGCAAGAAATAAAAGAAAAGAAGGTAGAATATCTTTAGATAATTATCAGCGCTATGTTCCTTATAGTAAAAGAAAATTAGATCAAGGTGTAGTGGGTAAAATAATTGAATATCTAAATAAGTATTCGNTAGTGGGTAAAATATTTGAATATCTAAATACGTATTCCAGGGAATCCCTATATGATAATGGTGTAAAATATTTGGAAAAATCAAAAAAGAGATCTATAGATCATATATAAATGATGGTAATTTTAATATTACATATGGGACATTTATAAAATATTGTCCTAAAAGCTATAAAAAAGGTGAAAAGTGGACTGATGTTTGTGGAATTTGTGAGCTTAGTAAAAACATATTAAAAAGAAATTACTCATCATTGAGTGTTGAAGAAAAAGAGGAATTTATTAAAACCAAAGAAATATATCAAATGCATCGTCAGGTGGTAGAAAATC
>NIPM01001397.1:0-20284 GCA_002738285.1 Holacanthella duospinosa
AGATACCCATTTACTTGATAATTTTTTCATTTGTAAATCTTCTGTTAAATATCGAAATACTGTTGTTTTACTAATGCTAACACTGCAGATTTGTTAACTAAACCTCTTACTAAATGAAACATATAAGTCATATTAATGCAATTGGATTGAATTCGAGATTGAAGAATGGAAAATTGACAATGAGGGGAAGTGTTGAAAATGCATTGTTAATGTTTATGTCAACAGACAATATGATTATTTGCTTATGATTATCAATGATCTATTTACTTTATACAGTTATAAATAACCGACCTAATTTTACTTTTAATTACACTCTTTTATTTTAACATCTATTATTTATTACTAAAATAGAATTCTTTATAAATGTGATTATTTGAAAACTCTTACTAAAAAACACAATATTTTAATGTATCAATATTATGTTACTGGTGTTATGAAAAATCCTAAAAAGATAAACAAAATGTTTCTAAATAATTCATTACCCGTATTAAAAAGATTACAAATTACTGATTTTATTCAAAGAAGTCGCAAAAAGGTTCTAGATGAAATCAAGTGTTATAGAGATTTTAATATTTGGTGTGCAAATAAAGTTAATAGTAATCAAGACTTGAATTCTTGTTGGTTATTGGGGTATGAATCTATTTGTGATGAGGGTCCAGCTGATTATCTACGAGCTGTATTCTCCACAAAGAGGTTAATTCGATTGGCTAAAGATGCTAAAGTTATACATATAGATTCTAGTTACTCCGTGAATGAATATAGGTACCCTATTGTTAACATAGGGTACAGTGACTCTATGAGGAGGTATCACCCTATCTCGATAGCTGTAACCTCAAAGGAGCGTAGTGTGGATTTTTATTATATACTTAATTGCATAAAAATAGCTATAAAGAAAGAGACTAGTTCGATATTTCGTCCTTCAATTTTGGTTGCTGATAACGACCACTTCATCACCAAAGGTTTCTCAATGGCGCTTACTCCACCTGTGCGTAGAATCAACTGCATGTTTCATGTTTTAAGCAACCTCAAGAAGAAATCAATAAAGATTTTGTTGTAATTAATAAATTGTTAAATAGAAGAGTATGTTGAAAATAATATTAGTTCGGTTATTTATAACCGTAAAGAGTAAACAGATCATCATTGATCTCTACAAACAAACACCACATTGTTTTGTTGTTATAAACATTGACAATGTATTTCTAACACTTCCCCTCATTGTCAATTCCCTTTTACTGTTAGTTGAATTCAATCCAATTGCTCTCACATGACTTCCGTGTTTAAACTTTGTTAACAGTTTAGTGAGTACATCCGCCGTATTAGAATTAGATTCTACATATTCAAGAATTATCTTTCCATTGCCGATTAATTCTCTTAAATAATGGTACTTGATATCAATATGCTTCGTTCTGTCATGATGAATCGGATTCTTACTTAATTGAATAGAAGATTGATTATCTTCAAATAAAGTGATAGGTCCAAAGTTTTTATCGCAAAGCTCTTTGGATATATTTCCTAACCATATTGCTTCCTTTCCTGCTTCAGCTGCCGCAATATATTCACTTTCTGTCGTACTTAATGCAACTATTGGCTGTTTTCGACTTTTCCACGATCTGGTCCATTGGCAAAGAAGAACACATATCCACTCGTAGACTTTCTATCCGTTTTATCTCCAGCAAAGTCTGCATCAGTAAATCCATGAATCCCACTATCACTCATCTTAGAATACTTTGTAGAATAATCCTTAGTACCTTTCAAATAACGAAATATCCTTTTCAAGTTCTTGATATTTGTTCCATTAAAATTTGAATTATACCTGCTAACAAGTCCAACATTAAATGATATATCCGGTCTTGTTGCTACCATTAAATACATTAAACTACCAACTGCTGGTTGGTAAGGGTAGTTAGAATCAAATGCATGTTCATCTTCCTTATTACCTGCTAAATAGGTTCCACAATCCAAAGGTGTAGAAACTTCATTTGCGTTTTCCATTTGATATTTCTTTAGAATACCATTGATATACTTCGTTTGAGATACTTCAATACAATCCTTCTTTTGGTTTATCCCAAGTCCCAACAAATATTTAGTAGGTCCAAGATCCTTCATTTCAAACTCGTTGCTCAACTTCTTGATTTCATCTACTTTCTTTGAAGATTTTGAAAGAATTGTTAAATCATCTACATACACATCAATTATCATCTTCTCATTGGGATTGTTAGTTTCATAAATAAAGATAGTATTTTCGTAAATTGACTTCTTAAATCCTATCTTAACCAAGGTTTTTTCCAATTTCTTGTACCACTCTCTTGCTGCTTGCTTTAATCCATAGATAGACTTCTTTAATTTGCAGTATAAATTAAAGTCAGTAGAGTATCCAGCTGGTTGTGTCATATAGATTTCTTCATTCAAATCACTATTTAAGAACGCTGATTTAACGTCCATTCGATGTAACATTAAATTGTACTTTGCTGAAATTGCTATTAACAACCTTAATGTAGTTAATCTTAATACCGGAGAATAAGTTTCCATATAGTCCTCTCCATAAACTTGATTAAATCCTCTAGCAACTAACCTTGCTTTATAGTTATTGATAGAACCATCTGTGTTTTGTTTAACTTTGAATACCCATTTACAATCGATAGGTTTCTTTCCATTCGGTAATTCGCACAACTCCCATGTTTTGTTGTTTTAAAGCGATTTCATCTCAGCATCTGTTGCTTTTCTCCATTCTAATCCATTTATTCCATTATGCGCTTCATTGATCGTTTTTGGTTCATCACTCGCATCATCCATCAACATCATTCGATAATCCACGTTTTTGTTTGCTAACCTTTTACTTCTCCTAATTCCATTTTCATTTAAATTAGAATCACCTGGTTCCATTATCTTCAACTTTATCGTACTTTTAGTTTTAGGTTGATTATGGTTAGAAGTTAGATCATTTGTTACACTTTCTGATTCTATGTTATCATCATTAGGTTCAGTTGTTATTTCCATGCTTTGATTATTTGTTTCAACTTCCCCTGTTTCATAACTTGATTTAGATATATGCAGTTCTACAACATCCGGAACTTTGTTTGACTCATTGTTTGAAACCGTTTCAACTTTATACACATCATTCTCCAAGAATTTCACATTCCTACTTATCATAACTTTTTTGTCAATTGGGTCATAACATCTGTATGTATACCCATTTTCATGATATCCAATAAAGGTTGCCTTTCTACCTTTCTTGTCAAACTTTGCTCTGCTTTCATTTCTTACAAACACGTAACATAAACATCCAAAAACTTTTAGGTTATCTAAATCGGGTTTCTTACCATACCATATTTCATAAGGCGTTTTGTCTCTAGTAGAATTAAGCGTTCTATTCTTTAAGTATATTGCAGTATTAAATGCTTCTCACAAAAACTTAGTTTCCAAATCCTTATTATGAAGTAGAGATCTTATCATCTCAATTACTATCCTGTTGTGTCGTTCTGAAACACCGTTTTGCTTTGGGGTGTAAGGAGCTGAGAATTGGTGTATAATGCCATATTTGTTAAATAAATTAACCATTTTAAAATTAGAAAATTCTTTACCATTATCTGACCTAAAAGCTTATCTTCTTTTCAGTATGATTTTCTACCATATTCTTGAATATTTCAAACTTCTCAAACTCTTGTCCTTTTTGTTTCATAAGAAAACTAAACGTCATTCTACTGGAATCATCAATGAATAGTACAAAATATCTATAACCTGAATTGGTTACATCCGATATAGGTCCAACTACATCGCTATGAATTAGCTCCAATATGCCTTTAGTTTTAACTTCATTAGGAATTCTCCCGAAACCATATTTGTGCTGCTTTCCATAAACACATCCTTCGCAATTATCTGTTTTTGTCTTTACATTTCCAAGTTTTATAAGATCCTGTTTGATCATATCTTTTATAGTTTTCTCATTAGCATGTCCTAGCCTTTTATACCATAAATCAACATTAACTTTAGTGTTGTCTAACTTTACTTTTTCAGTATTTGTTTTGTCTTCTGCATTTAGATATTTATCCTTATCAAGATCATTAACCAAATCGAGATTATCTTCCGAATCGAGATTTCTAACCAAATCAAGATTACCTACTAAATCAGGAATATTAACCAAAGTTGGATTTCTGTTGTTGTTTGCATTATCCTGTTTAGGGATTATATTATCAATGTTTTCATTGTTTATGTTTTATTTTAAACATCTTGTTTACCATAAACAGTTAATATGTTATAATATTTAACATTCAATTCGTAAAGATTTCCATTCCTATAACAAACCAGCTCATAATTACTATTACTAATTAGGTAATATTCTTTGGTAAAGTCAACCTTGTTGCCATTATCTAAGAGCCTAGAAACAGAAATCAAATTGTTCTTCAAACCAGATACATAATATACGTTTTTCAATACAATGCTGTTTTGTTCTTTGTCTTTTATTTCTAAGTCACCTTTTCCTTCTGCAACCAAAGTGTCATCGTTTCCCATGTATATCTTTGGTTTCTTTTCAAATTCTTTGTAGTCAATCAGCTCTGTCTTCATTCCAGTATAATGTTGCGGTGCTCCACTATCAATCACCCAACTGTTGTTGGTATTATTGTAGTCCAAAATATACTATAACTAAAAAATAATTGTATGCCGCTATTTGAGCTATTGAAAAATTCAAATATTACCTAAAAGGACATGAGTTTGATCTTGTGACAGATCATCAAGCAATCCAATACTACAATAATAAGAATGATTTTGGAAATAGTAGAACACAAAGATGGTTCGAAAGGTTGGAAGAATATACATTCTCTCCAAAATATAGAAAGGGGGAGGATATGGTACTAGCAGACGCAATATTAAGGTCTCAAAATTTACAGGAAAACGTAATAGATGAAAATTTAAATCCAAATAAAAATTACGAAGTAATGAAAATACATGAAAGTCTAAATCATCGAAAATCAATTCTTAAACATTTACAGAAGAAAGGAATAAAAATTACACAAAGTAGTCTAAATTCAATATTAAACAATTATATAGTAGGTCTAGAAAGAGACAATAAATATGTCAACACCAGTAGTTATATTGAAACTAGTGAACCTGGAGAAAAAGTAGGAATCGATTTGTTACAAACTAAGAATTATCTGATAATCGTATTAATAGATTATGTTAGTAGGAAAATATTTACTCAAGTTGTTTATTCAAAGCATAGTTTGAAAATACTCGAGTCCCTAAAAAAAGTATATGCAAACCTTCAATTCAGACGGATAGTTTCTGATAATGGAAAAGAGTTTGATAATGCAAAAGTTAAGACTTGAGCTAATGAAAATCATATTGATCGGCATTTTGTTTCTCCTTATCATCACAAAAGTTCTGGTAGAATTGAACGTGTAAATCAGACGTTAAGAAAAGATCTGAATAAAACCAAAGGACCTTTAAAAACTAAACTGTCAAGAGTCACAGAAAATTATAATAATAAGTATCATCGCGCAATTGGCATGACACCAAATGAAACTTTATTAAAAGAAAACAGAAATGAAGTTTTAAATAATATAGAAAAATATAAAAAAAACTAAATACTAAAGAGTTTCAAAATTGGTCAAAATGTTTTTATAAAAAATGGAGTACGGAAATCAAAAGATGATAAGATCTTCGACAAAAAAGGAATAGTTGTTGAAATATTATTTGGAAATACTTATAATAGAAAATGGGAAAATTACTAAAAGACATTTTCCCCAACTTAAAGCTTTATCGGGGGATGTTGTGGCTGATGTAATATTACACACATGGCAAAGTGTAAAATGTGTGATTCAGCCACGTCATATGATACGTGTACTTTGCCACGTAGTGGCTGTGCACACTTGCTTACAAATATAAATAAGTAAGCTGTTCTTTAAATAAAATACCCTTTATTTTAAAATCTACTTGAAAGTATAATGCCAGTCACGAAGAGAACACAGATTTTTCTACTATTTTTTCAAGTTAGTAGCTTTTACACCATCACTTTTGAGTTTAAACGTTACTGCTTGTTTTCTCCTATGGCATAATTCTTCATGTGTTCTAATTATTTTATTTTTTAATCTTTCTTCTTTAACATTATTTATCTAATTCATGATAAAGCATCAATATGAGGGATTTCCGTCTCTTTTTTGTAAGTTACATTGAATTGGAATTCGTTAAATCTTTCTATCCATCTAGAAATCCGTGCATTTTTCATTTCGTTTTTTGTGTTGAATGCTAAAATTGGTTTGTGATCCGTAACCAAATCGAAATTTCTTTCTTTGAGGTAATATTGGAAATGCTCCATTCCCCATAATGCTGCTAAAGTTTCCTATTCTGTTATTCCATAATTTCTTTCATTCTTATTTAATGTTGTTGAAGTAAAAGTAACTGATTTTTTTTCTTCATTTTTAATTTGAGATAATATAGCATCTATTGCAAAATTTGAAGAATCAGTCATTAATGTGAATTTTTCATCAAAGTTTGGTTGAGTTAAGACAATGTCACTTTTCATTATTTCTTTCAACTTCTTAAAATTTTGGATCAGGTAAAAAATCTACCCATCACCAAAAAATTAAAATACGAGTTAATTAATTGGAATAAAGTAGAAAGAAATAAAGTAAAATATAAAAAACAGCAAAACCACTTTATTTAATCGTTAGAAGATGGTGGAAAATAATATCTTAACACAATCTAATAAATTCTCAAATGTATTGCTTCTAAACATGTCTCTCCACATGAATAACAAGTCATTTCTTTCTTTAGCAATCCCTTGCTCTTTAGAAAGAAAATAACCTCCTCCGTGGTGTCCTGGGTCAGGAGTGGTTGCATGATGCTTAAGAAGTAGCTTTGCGTCATTTTTAGGGGCTAGGTTTTTTACAGGGTTTGTCACGTCATTTTGAAATTTTGTCATTCAATTTTGAAATCTTATCAGGTCATTTTTAAATGACAAAATTTAAAAATGACGTGACAAACCCTGTATTTTTTATACTCCCATCAACAGGTAAAAAATCTACCCATCGATGGGTAGGTTTTTTACTTGATCCAAAAGTTTTATCACAAATTTCTGACCATTCAAAATTTTCATTTTTTTCTTGTTAGTTTCTGTAATGGTTCTACAAATTCTGCTAAATTCTTGATGAATTTCCTATAAAACTTAATCACTCCTAAGAATGTTTGAACCTATTCACCACTTTTTATTGGTGAGATTGCCTCAATTCCTTACTTTAGATTCAATTTCATTCTGATTTGATCTTTATTAATCAAACGTCCAAAAATTCTACTTCTTTTGTTTTGTATATAACTTTATCTTTATTCACTTTGAATCCATATTCATTCAATCTTTTAATTACTTTCTTTAAATTTTCATCATGTTCTTGTTCGTTTTTACCAAAGATCAATATATCATCAATATATCATCAACATAGCATATGCAAATTGATCTTAAATATCCATCCAAAACTATATCCATTGCTATTTGGAAAATACTTGGAGAATTTTTGAAGCTCATAGGTATTTTAGTGAATTCATATAATACGTGATCAATCCTAAAAGCTGTTTTATGTCTATTTGATTCTTTAATTGGAATTTGAAAATATCTTTCTTTTAAGTTGAGCTTTGTGAAAATAGTTTTTACATTCAGACTATTGATTAAAGTTTCAATTTTAGGTTAGAATAATTATCTTTCTCAACTATTCTATTTAATCCCATTAAATTGATGCATAATCTTATTAACTTATGTGGTTTTATAACTGGTCTAATTGGATTAACCCAACTAGATTTGGATTTTCTAATATATTCTAGTTCTAGTAATCTTTTCAGTTCGTTATTAATATCGTGTTTTACTACTTGAGGGAAATAATTTTGTGATTTTTGGATTTTTTCTCCTTCTTTAGCCTTGATTTCACATTCAATACCTAAATTTTTGTTTTGTTTATTGATATTAAATAGGTTCTGATTGTTGCCTAAAAACAATTTTCTATTTAAATAATCGTTGTGTTTCTTGATATAATCATTTCCTAAAATTAGTTTGTTTAACTTCTTCTGGAAATACATAAAATTCTTGTTTAATTGCTGACTTTTTGAAAACTACTTCAAATTCTATGTATTTTTCACAATTAAAATTCTGATTCAAGCAAGTTTTGAATATTTTTTCTTTAATTGTGTTTCCATTAATATTTAACAACTTCAAATGGTCTGATGTTATAAATGATTTTGGACTTCCGATGTTCCATATGTAATCAAAACTCTTGTTATTTATTGTAACATTTCTATCTTCTTTATTTCCGCCTTCAGAGATGCTATTTATTGTTTTTCCCTTTTTTGTGCATTTATTTGCATAGTGGTCTGGAGATTCACAAATTAACATTTTCCTTTATTTGTTATTTTGTTTTCCTTTGTGTTTCTAAATGTCTTTTTATTTCTGATTTCATCAAATTTCTTAATTTCTTTATCCAATAATTTTGCAATATCTATACTTGTATCGATTTCTGTAAGTTCTCTTGTTGCTTATATAAATGGAATTTTTTGTTCTTATTTAGACTGAATGGTAGCAATAATAACTTCATTAGATGCTCGACATTTTCTTGCATCCACTTTAATTTTTGTAAAAAAGCGTTTCAATGTTTCTTTTTCTTTTGAACACTTTTAATCAGATCATTTAAGGTGACTTTTGGCATAAATTTTCCAAAGACCACATTCTTAAATGGTTCCTAAGAACTTGCTCTTCTTTCTTCACTAATCCACCATTTTAGAATTTCATTAGAACATTTTTCTAAAGCTAAATTCACTTTAGCATCCCTAAGAATGTCTAATCTCTTAAATACTAGCTCTATTCGGAAAAGCTCTGTGACTGAATTTTCCTTAGTTATTTGGTCGCCTGATTTAATTGTTTTTAAACTAGCAATATTGTTGTTATCCTCCACTATGTTGTAATAAAGTAGTTTGTTCAGGTTACTATATTTATTACGCCGTTTTACGCAAAAAGGTAAGCGAATTTTAATTAATAATAAATACGCAAATTAATATCTAGTGCCAAGATTTATATAATATTTTCTATAAATTAAGCTTTATTTTTAAAGTATATTAGTTTAATTACTATGATGGATAACTTACAAAAATCAAAAAATTCAATAACCGATAAAGAACAATGTGCATTTATCAAATTTGGAGTAATTCTAGGCCACAGTTCGGGAATAATACACAAAGAATTGGTTAAAACGATAAGAGAAAAGGCCTGTAAATATAATACAGTGAAAATATGGTTTCTAAGTTTAATAAGGGCCAAAATTGCGTTGAAGACACTAGAGGAGGCGACACAAGTAATCATTTAATAAAAGAATATACAATTGAGAAACTCAAAGAATATCTTGCTCAAAGTAGAACCTGGTCGTGCCTCGAACTTTCCATGTTAGTAAATTGTAGCAAAGCTACTGTTTATTGGTATTTAACAGAAGATTTACAAATGAAGAAATTATTGAGCAAATGGGTTCCTCATTTTCTCACACAGGAACAAAGAGAACATAGAGTATTAGCAGGTAGATATAATTTGGAGCAGTTATCAAAACAAAAAACCCTAATAAACAGAACATTTGCTATAGATGAAACTTGACTTACTTTATATATGCAACCTCAACGTGACCAGTCTCGATTTTGGAGAACTAAGGACGAAAGCCCACCACAAGTTGTAGCACAATCAAACTATCAGAGAAAAATAATGCTTATACTAGCAATGGATTATAATGTTGTTGCATATTTGAAGCTTTGTGCACCTAAAGAGACGGTAACTTCAGAAGTCTATATAGGCTTTGTTAATGAAGTTTTACTAAAATGACTAACTGATAAGAAATTCAAGTATCCTATGACTTTACACGATAATGCAAGACCTCATAAATCAAATCTTGGAATGGCTTTTTTTGATGATAACAAAACCCGCACTTGGTATCATCCTCCATATAGTCCAGATATAAGTCCACCTGATTTTAATTGTTTTGGTAAATTAAAGANCTATAGATGAAACTTGACTTACTTTATATATGCAACCTCAACGTGACCAGTCTCGATTTTGGAGAACTAAGGACGAAAGCCCACCACAAGTTGTAGCACAATCAAACTATCAGAGAAAAATAATGCTTATATTAGCAATGGATTATAATGTTGTTGCATATTTGAAGCTTTGTGCACCTAAAGAGACGGTAACTTCAGAAGTCTATATAGGCTTTGTTAATGAAGTTTTACTAAAATGGCTACCTGATAAGAAATCCAAGTATCCTATGGTTTTACAGGATAATGCGAGACCTCATAAATCAAAGCTTGTAATGGATTTTTTTGATGATAACAAAATCCGCACTTGGTATCATCCTCCATATAGTCCAGATATAAGTCCACCTGATTTTAATTGTTTTGGCAAATTAAAGAGGAAGTTAAGAGAAAATGTTTATGACAATTGGGAAGAGTTGGAATTACAACTAGAGAGTATTATCCAGGAACTTAATATAAAGGGTCATATGAATGGTATTCAGCAGATAGCTGAAAGATAGAGCGATGTATTAAAAGTAGAAGGTTTATATATAAACTACAAAGTTTCATCTTTTTATATCTCATAATAACTTTTTTCCTTTAACTCTTTGCGTGAAATGGCGTAATAAAACATCTCACTTATTTTACTTATGAGAGAGTGTGCTTTGCTATATAATGTGTGGTGGGTGAGCACACATTATGTTCTTCATTCCATAACAGTGTAATATTAGGTTGGAAACTAAATAACTGCAATTTTTTCATGATGATCTTAAGAAATAAATAAGGCTTAGTATATCTCTATATTTGAGGAATAGAAAGGAGGTGTGACTATCTACTATATAATATTATTTCGTGAATAATTTTATTTATATTGAGGTAGTTATTGTTATTTCAAAAAATACGATTAACTTGACATTACTCAATGATTTCGGTGAGAAACTCCTAGGAACCAAAGAAAAAAGAAATGTACACAATGTGATATAAAAGTACGTAATCTATAGTTTTATACTACTGGTTTAGAATGGCCGATTAAAAGTGAAGATCTTTGTAAGAAAATTTAAAATAGTTCGTTGAAGAAGAACTAAGACCAACTAAACATTTATAATCTGATAATATTGACACCTTAATATCAAAAGTATGTCACATGTAAAAAATTTGGATAGACGAAATATATACGATTATATCACTTTTTGATTTTTAGAATTTCAACATCGAAATAAAGTCAACACTTTTATTAAACATCGATTTTCTTGAAAAACTAGAATTTAATAGGAACTATTATTAATGGATTTATAAATTATACGCTCTATTCCAACTATTGATATAATAGTCATTGGATATGCTGAAGGCATTGAGTGTTTGGGACAACACAAAGTAGAGTCATTGAAAATTATTATTTTGGACATTTGATGAAATACACTGCCCGTCAAAAGTGATTCAGTGTTTGGGAAATTCGAACTTAACTAGTAATTCATGAATGGGTAAGACTTCAAGCAAGCCAATACTCATATGGTAGATAGATACAGCCTTTGTCTATAACATTCTAAATATTATAGATATCCTTTAAATATTGATAGAGATATGATTACTCAAAGTTGAAAGTAGGTGATTCAGTGTTTTAACGAATTTTTTTAAATTTACAAAATTTTCATTCTAGAACATTCTAAAATACCGCAAAATTGTTCATTTTTAATTCAAATCCTTAGCAGAAGGTATTAAGGCTTATTTGGTATGACAAGAAGAACATTGAAGAAAATTAAAACAAGAATTAACGAACTTGCTTTAAATGGAAAATCTTCAAGAAAAATAGCTGAAATTGTTGGAGTTTCACAAGCAACAGTGTCCAGAGTAATAAATAGAGTTTAATCAATACTCCAGAGCCTATAATAGGTCGTCCTCGGGTCTTAGATAAGTATGATGAAAAATATATTGGAAGATTAGCAACAAGTGGTAAATTCTCCACCTCTACAGAAATACAGCGAGAACTCAAAACCTATGCAGGAATATCCGCCTCTTCGAGTACTATACTGCGCATATTAAAACATAGCAACATCGTATCTAGATACAAAAAGAAATGCCCACAATTAAAAAAATCTCATCGTCGAACAAGATCAGAATTTGAAAAAATACACAAAATTGGGAAAATAAGGACTGGGATATGGTTATATGTTCAGATGAGACTAAAGTAAATCTAGAGAGATCTGATGGACGTGATAGAACTTTCAGAAAAATCGGGAAACCACTCAGAGATCACAATATTACTCAATCAATAAAATTCTGTGGTGAATCAATTATGGTTTGGGGATGTATGCTTTCATCAGGTGTTGGGTATCTTTGTAGAATTGATGGCAGTGTTAATGCTGAGATATATGAGACTATTCTGGATGACGAGTTGATGTATACAATTGACTTGTATGGCTTGGACAAATCTAAAATTGTCTTTCAAAATGACAATGCGTCCTCTCATACCGCTTCAAGTATAAAAAATGGTTCAAAAGAAATGAAATAAAAGTAATGAGATGGCCTGCACAATCTATTGATTTTTCATTTTTTTAAAAATTCGTTAAAACACAGAATCACCTACTTTCAACTTTGAGCAATCATATTTCTATCAATATTTAAAAGATATCTATAATAGTTGGATATGTTATAGAAAAAGGCAGTATCTATTTATTATATGAGTATTAGCTTGCTCGAAGTCTTACTCATTCATGAATTACCATTTAAGTTCGAATTTTCCAAACACTGAATTACTTTTGACGGGCAGTGTATAAACTACAAAGTTTCATCTTTTTATGTCATAATAAATTTTTTATTTAAGTTTTCTCCTTTACCTCTTTGCGTGAAACGGCGTAATAGAAAGGGAGGGAACAAAATGCTTAGATCTTTATTTACTATTCTATTTCTTTTATATATTTTGGCTTCAGTTTAATTATTTCTATCCATAGTTCATTTGGTAAGTCTTCTATTTTGAAAATTTTCTAAACGTTCTTGTTTCTAATGAATCAATGCGCAATTCTCAGCTTTAACATCCAGGGCCGTGCCGACCTGCAGGCGAACTAGGAGGGGGGTTACCGAAAAATTCCTACTAATAGAATGGTAGGTGATTGGCTACTAAACAGTACAGTTTCTATATGATAAACAAAGACGATATTATTATAAATGTTAAAATAGTAGGGAATTGGTTATATTTTAATCATTCAAAAAATTTGATTATTTTATTTGATAAATGTACTTTCCAATCAATATTTATAATCAATAAAGTTGGTAAGCCATGAGTGACTGAGATATGTGGGTTTAATTCTTTTATCTTATGTTTTTTCTTATAATAAAACGCCTTTTGAAAATCTGAGATAATTATATTTAAAATATGAATTTCTATTAAAACTTCTCAACTATTTTCTGTATTAATCTAGAAATAGAGAACGGTTCATTTGTAGATTTTCGTTTTCAAATATTGATTTATAATTTTGGTTGAGATAAATTGAGAATAAATATTGATTTTAATAACTCGATAAAAAATAAAGACATTAAAATAATAAAATAAGAGGATATTTGGTACTAGGTAATCATGTATGTAAACTTTTAGCCAAATTCGTTCAGCCGTTTGCGCGCTGAAAAGCGTGACGGACACAGAAACTTATAGGATTTTTTATAAATATGACACTTTATTTTCATTCAGAGTTGTCCCATTTTGATTTTCTTCTTAATTCAACCAAAGTTTTAATGAATTTAGATCAACCAATTATTGGGGACTACTCTGAACGAAAATAAAGTGCCATATAGAAGGCCAAGAAAGGGAGAATTTTGAGTATAAAAGTGTATTTATTAAAAACAAAAAAGAGTGTGTATTCACTTAACTAATAAATATGACAAAGTAAATTGGCATTTCGGTGAAAGGTTAGATCAATGAGCAAACTCTACTTACTTTAGGGCCCAGGTTAGATCAATGAGTGAACTCTAGTTACCTTGAAGTTACCGAATGCGTGTTTACTTTGTTGCATTTATTAAACTTCTTTAAAAGACTACACAGATTTTGACAATTTCCTTCCTTGATCCAATTTCATATCCACAGTTTACGTAGGAGGATAGTTGAAGCCAGCTTCGGTTGTACTTTTAGGAGGATGCTTTGATGTTCAGGAAGCAGATTGCCAATTTCGAAGAAAGAATTTCTGGACTTAAGTTGCAATTAGTCCATAGTCTTGTCTTTAGTTTGATACAGATGATGTTTGTTCCTATTTCTGCCGATATCTATGTGTAGCTTATATATAGTCTTTAGTCATCTTTTGCTTTCGTTTTGAGATTTTGATGATGAAAATATTTCTTGATTTGATTTTTATAGATTTTCGAATTGATTACAGGGGATAATTTCTACTGATTTACAGTGACACCCTTGTAATACCCCAATAATCATTAAATACATATTTAGGTTTTGTATTTATCGAAAAACACGCATTTTATTATGCGGATGATATTCTCGTTTTATCTCATTATTTTCTGTTATTATTTCGCTTTTTCACATCGTTTCTCGAGATTTCGAAAAGAAAACGTTATAATATTGATTAATGTATATTTGAAAAGATGAAACCATCACTTTGATTCATTATTTGTTTATTTTTTAGCGCGAAAAATGTGCTTTTAGATGATTTTGATCGAATCAAGTTTTTGTTGATTCTCAAGATTTCAAAAAGGAAACAAAGAACTTTTATAACATTATACGATTTTATAACATACGTTGCATTCTGTTATTTTCGAAGTATGTAAAACTATTCCTAAACGGTCCATCTTTACCATCTTGAATTATACAAGGAGAATAAAATATAGTAACTTTAATTTTATAAGAATCATAGCTTAAATCATATTATAAAGAGATCATTCTCAACAACAAATATAAAAGAGAAAATAAAGCAAGAATTTAATTAATCAAGGATTTCCGAACTTTTCTCCAGCATAAATGCAGTTAGCACCCAACTCCTCTTCAATCCTCAACAACTGATTATACTTAGCCGTTCTTTCGGATCTACACGGAGCACCAGTTTTAATTTGACCTGCTTTAAGAGCGACGACCAGATCAGCAATAAAAGTATCTTCCGTCTCACCTGATCTATGAGAAACCATGACACCCCATCCACTTTGTTGTGCCAACTTGGCGGCCTGAATAGATTCGGTCACCGATCCAATTTGATTCACTTTCAACAACAATGCATTACAAGCCTTTTTCTCCACTGCCGTCTTGATTCTTTTCGGGTTCGTTACTGTAAGATCATCCCCTACAATTTGCATATCCTTAGCTTGAGAAGTTAAATGGGACCAAGAGTGCCAATCATCTTGATCAAATGGATCTTCGATACTAACAACTAAAAAAGCTCATTAAAAAGAATAGAAATACTAGGATAATCTTTAAAGTATTGCAAATAGAGATCAGACAATTTTTCCCCGGTTAACCATTTCGATTTATCCGAATTTGGGTTTTTAAAATCCAAATCATATTGACCATCTTTAAAAAACTCTAAAAAAGACATAAGAAAGGAGGAATACCAGAAGCAGCAACATCTATAGCAATTTTAATCTTCCCTTCATAACCAGTCAATTTGATAGCTTCCATTAATAATTCTAAGCCTTCTTTATTATCCTGAATATTAGGAGCAAAACCACCTTCATCACCTACATTGGTAGCATCCCCTCCATATTTATTGGAAATAGCCTTTTTGAGCGTGTGGTAGACTTCGGAGCCCATCTTCATGGCTTCTTTAAATGAGGAAGCATGAGTTGGTAAGATCATAAATTCCTGCATAGCCAATTTGTTACCAGCATGACTACCACCGTTGATGACGTTGAATGCTGGTACCGGCATCACAAACTTGTCATTGCATTCCTTGCCTATGGTCGATTAAACAAAAATGGGAGGTACCTTCTGCCAAATTGCGTAGATGGGCATACAAAGGCAAGTTTTTCTCTGCGGCTCCGGCTTTACAAATAGCCAAACTCAAGCCAAGTATTGCGTTGGCTCCCAATTTCGATTTATTTTCTGTTCCATCCAATTTCAATAAAAACTCATCACAAGCTTTTTGATCAGTTAAATTCAATTTAGCGTTGAGAATTTGGTTTTTTATGTCATGAATATTCTTAACCGCTTTATCTACGCCTTTACCCATATATTCGTTCTTCTTACCGTCACGTAATTCCAAGGCTTCATGGATACCAGTGGAAGCTCCTGAAGGTACGGCAGCGCGAAACAAGCCTATAGAATAAAAAAGGGAAGGTGATTACCTTTAGATGTGGTGACTTCTACTTCTACGGTTGGATTACCACGGGAATCAAAGATGCTACGAGCATGGATTTTTTCAATCGTCATCTAAATATGAATTTGTAAAAAAAGAGAATGGAAACAAACATATAATGCACTTTAAGTCCATTATTAAATAATTGGTTGAACAAGAGTGAGAATAATTATAAATTGGGTTGAATTAAACAAAAAGGGAATAAAAAGTGCCTTATTTATTACAAGGATGAATTTAAAGTTTCATCTCTCAATTTCTTTAGAAAAGGCATCAACAGAGTGCCACCAGTACCCAAAACCTTATCATCCCTCCCCAGTTGTTTTGCAAGCCCATAAGTAACAAAAGCAGCTTCCTCAGAAGGAGGTGAAAATAGATCGGAAGGGGAAGAGCATTCATCGGAATCCAAAGGTGATTCTAAATCGAATTCTTCATCTTTTAAAGCTTTGATTTTAACGTCTTTTGTCGGGAGAAGGGGCATAGACAATGTCCTTTTAGTCAATATCGAATCGATCGACCCCACACTCCCCTTAGAAGGTAAAGAATACGACTTTTTACTAGGGATGACGATGTATTGCGTCACGACTTGGATATGGTAATCTCGGAATAACTTCAACTGCAAAATACAATCATTATAAATTTCTACTAAAGCACCATTATTGGGTTGTTGAAGGATGTAGTCGCGCACGTGACATTTCTGGCTTAAGAATTCCAAGAAGTGACGATGTTTTTGAGGCATATATTCACGCATTTCCAGCAAGAATCGATTCTTGTTATTCCCAAGTTCTACCTTTTCGGTTGCAGCGGGGTTGATGGATCGATCAACATCTTTAGGGAAATGAAAGACATTCAACAAGATGTCCAAAACTTGAATAATGGAGGATTGAGCAGCACTCCCACCAGAAAACTTCAAATAACAACCTCGA
This sequence comes from Holacanthella duospinosa, assembly GCA_002738285.1. Classification (NCBI taxonomy): domain Eukaryota; kingdom Metazoa; phylum Arthropoda; class Collembola; order Poduromorpha; family Neanuridae; genus Holacanthella; species Holacanthella duospinosa. The sequence continues at coordinate 17,228 of NIPM01001397.1, forward strand.
ATATCCCTTCCTTGCTCATCTCGAATCATGGTTTCTGGATTAACCCCTTCGTAAAATAAACCTTGAGTAGAAAGACCAGCTATTTCCATATTCTTCCATCCAGCCAAATAAGTCCTGATCTTCCAATAGAAGTTCAATGGATTACATCGTTCTTTCATTCGTTTCAAATTCTTCGTCATTTCCTTCACTATAATGCTCACCTTGACCAACTCAGCCTTTAATCCTTCGGGTCTCTCATTTTCAACGTCGTTGATGATTTGAAACACAGACTTCAATAAAGGGCCGCCGAGGGCTTCGATACTGATAGTGATGAGATAGAACCAATTCTCATCATCTAAATTAGTAAATTGATTCACCACGGTTAAGTTATCCAATCCAAAGTCCCCGCTAGGATCTATACTTTTGAAATTCCATAAACAAACAGATGCATTACAACAAATAGCATTCAATCCTAATTTGCTGCTTAATTGCACCCAAGGTACGGCTATTTGAGATGGTAAAATTGCTTTAGGAGTCCGACTAGACCATACATAAGAATTTCCTAGGAAACTTAAGACTACAAAAGCTCTTTTCTGTTCTTCTACTTCGATTAAGTGATGAATATCAAGTAAGTTTAAGTTAAGAATTCGGGATTCTAATTGATCATCTTCAATCAAATCACTTAATTGATCCATTAAGTGCTCCCATGGTTCATAATAAGGGTTTTGGAGTCTAATTAATGGAGTAGTTGGTATGAAGCCAGTTTCTAAATTAATATCAAAATTAGATAAATCGAGATTGTTTAGAATATCAAATTCTTGTTTAATGTTCGATTCTTGAGTATTAATAAGCTCCTTAATCGAATTCATGCTTTAAGTTTTTGCTTTTTACCTTTTACGTATTTAAGTTAAAATTTTCTTCTTTCAACTCAACCAAAAGTTAAGTAAAGGAAATTTTATTTAGAGATGAACATGATTTCTACGCCTTGGCAAAAGCTGATTAATAATCACATTCCAATTTATTAAGTGATAATGGACTATCTTAAGCCTTAAAGGTTAAATATATTGAACTGAAATCTTACCAAATATGGTAACATACATTGTTTCACCAGGTTTGACTTAATTTATTTTAATAAACCTAATTTTTGAATTTGAAAGGCTGTTGTCATGTTCACATATGACTCTTTATTTTCGTTCAGAGTAGTCCCTTTTTGCTTCTTTGCTTAATTCAACCAAATTTTTAATGAATTTAGATTATTCTCACTCTTGTTCAACCACTTATTTAATAAATGGACTACTCTGAACGAAAATAATGAGCCATATAACGCATCATTTTAATCTTGAACTTTTTTAAAATTTCTACGGGGGGAAAATTTTGCGTGTGATCCAAAGTTTGATGATTTTGAATTTTTCGCAAGTGATTTCCCATTTTCCATTAAATGATTCCATTTATTCACTGGATTTGACCATTTATTTGCTAAAAGTTTCCCATAGATCATTCAAGGAAAATTTATTTAATTGGATTTGTCCGTTTATTGGTTAAGGGATTCCCTTTATTCGCTGTAAACCCTGTAAAACTCTTGGCTTACAGGATTTCCGGATTGAAGTTCAAATCATGTAATTTTTGAAACACGTTAAATAAACTTTATTAAATTAAAACAATAAAATTTTAATAACCTTTATTTTTAAAGAATGAGAATCAAAACAGGGCAAATGCAATCTGCCACTATTAACGAAAATATTGCTTCTAAAAAGACGACTAGACACTTAAAAGAATAAGTACAAAAACTATACATAAGTCTGTAGAAGAAATAGCTACTTCTATTTATAAAAAAAGTCCTACTAAAATATTCACTTCTAAAGTCAAAAAGAGAATACCAAAATTCCTTCCACATATTTCGAGGAGAAATGTATATAAAAATTAAATATATTTTATATCGTTTATTTTTAAAATAAATATTGTGCTTCTTATTCTTTTAGTTTTTTGACAGGAATAACGGACCACATATAGCACTTTATTCATTATTCAGAATAGTCTTCATTTTACTTATTAAATAATTGGTTGATTTAGATTCATTAAAAATTTGGTTGAATTAAGAAGAGAATCAAAAAGGGACTACTGTGAACGAAAATAAAGTGATAAATGTTGAATTTTACCATTTAGTAGAGGAATGTACAAAATCCTACAAATTCGGAATCTAGTTTTTAAATGTTTTAGAGAAAAAAGCAAATTTATTCAAATTTGACTGATAAATACTATTTAAAATATTATTAGCAGCCTTAATCAATGGACCATATCTTTTTCAACAACAGTCTTCGAATAATCGGCTAATATAAAAGAATGCTCAAGTAATCTTTTCTGATTACTATAATAACGCTTTAATCCAGATTGTGTGTTTTTGTATTCGTTTATGTTTGAGTTCAACCCGTTCAATGTGACATTTATGGTCGATTTGTATTGCTTTGAACCATCCAAATCAGATTTTGCTTTTTCGACCCTCAGCTCCAAATCAGCTATTGCTTTACGCTCGATACTCAAGTTTGGCTCAGATAGCTTTTTATTATACTTCAATTTCAAAAAATTGGTCGTTTGCAACAGTAATCCTAAGTTCATTTGCTTTATCTGCGATCTAACTTTTTTAAATATTGCCTTTTATTATTCATCTACTTAATCGATGATCATAACAAATATCGAAATTGCATTTTCGGCTATCGCATATTTAAAACCAACTTGTATGTTATACTAAGGTGTGGTCCGTTATTTCTGTCCAATTTTATAAATTTAAATACAGACAAATGGCACTTTATTTTCGTTCAGAGTAGTCCCTTTTTGATTCTTTGCTTAATTCAACCAAATTCTTTATGATTATTAATCAACTAATTATTTAATAAATGGACTACTCTAAACGAAAATAAAGCGCCATATTTCGAATTGAAGTGTCGGCATTTCAAGTTGGTTCGAATTGAAATGTCACCATTTTCGAATGCATACTAAAATTGAAAAATAAATCAGTTATTTAAAATAGTCAACAAAGTGTATAACAGTTTTAGATCAATTTATATTTTTGGAGATCAATCA
>NIPM01001398.1:0-20175 GCA_002738285.1 Holacanthella duospinosa
ATAAGTTTATTTTCATTCTTACTATTTTATTCACTCAAGAAACTAAAATTCCTCGACCAATTAGAATATAATTGTTTCAAAAATTTTGTCCCATATAAACAAGCAAAAAAACACTTAGGGTACATTTTTCAAATTATAGAGGCCATAAAGGTTTTAGTTTTATTATAAAGTTAATCTATTCGAATTTTCACACTCATAGAAGCAAATAAAATTTCGCATGTTTCATACTTTGCAAGCTCATAACAGACTAGATATCAACTCTATGAATTTTTAATTTGTTGTATAATGTAGATACTAACTTCATTTTTCAGTTCTCAACTTTTAATTTTTCTAACTTTCTTTGTTTTTGCTATATTCGCAAAACACATATACGTGTTTTGATTAGAATTTTTGAAAACACGTATTTGTGTTTTTCAAAAATTTACTAGGGGATAAAAAAACACAAATACGTGTTTTCCAAAAATTTACTAAGGGACAAAAAACACAAATGTGTGTAAAAAACCGGCAATGGGTTAATGCTCATCTCATTTTTCGTAATTGTTCTTTTAGAGTTATAAGAGCACCTTCGATATTTTCGTCTCATATGTGTAACAAGTCAGAATTATCGCAATAAACCCTGAAGAAATTCATAAGTTATTAGATTTGTATTAACTATATTACTCTAAAAATGCTTAGATATGGCATAATATTTTTGAAGCCTCGGTTATAATTCTAGAATATTAATGCATCTTAGTGAAAATAGGTTGATGAAGCAACTAAAATGACAAGAAATATAGCTAAGAGATATTTTATGGATAGTAAATACTTGAATTTATTTTCATTCTTACTATTTTATGCATTCAAGAGACTAAAATTCCTGGACCAATTAGAATAGAAATATGTTTCAAAAATTTTGTCCCATATGATATAAAATGAATTGTTTTGCTAAATACTCAACTAAAAAAGTTGGTGGGGGGGGGGAAACAGAAAACTTGGTGGGAAAAAGCAACATTTTACAAAAAGTTGGTGGAAAAAGACAACAGTGAGGATTAAGGCAAGTTGATTTGAAAAAACAACATTTAGGTGGGAAAAAACAGATTTTTCTTTGTATTTTTCAAGCAATAATGAGAAATACAATAAATAAACAAGAGTTTTTGTATTTGAATTATTGATATATCAATACATAACCACTTATCACATTTGCGCATTTATTGCGCAGTCTAAGAACGAGGTATAAAACTAATATTTTTTATATTCGCAATTCTTCACAGCTTTAATGGGCAACCACAATGCAATTGAGAAAATCAAACAACAAAACAAAGAAGAGTTATTGAAAAAGTTATCATTATCTATTTTAAGTCATATGGCACAAAATTTTTGAAGCCTCGGTTATAAGTCTAGAATATTAATGCATCACAGTGAAAATAGGTTGAGGAAGCAACTAAAATAGCAAGAATTATAACTAACAGAAATTTTATGAATAGTAAAGTTGATAAATACTTAAATTTATTTTCATTCTTACTATTTTATGCATTCAAGAAACTAAATTTCCTCGACCAATTAGAATATAATTATGTTTCAAAAAATTTGTCCCATATAGTATTATTACTCTTGGCCTCTATTTGCTTTATTATACCTATTTATTTTATCGAAGAAGAGGGATTTAAGATATCTAAGCTTTTAAGCGACGACTTTAGTATCATTGCAAATCAATCTGGTATTATAAATATGATGGGAGTTAGAGCCCTTTACATCTGTCTTTTGCCTCTTGGGTCTTGGTTTCCTTTCTTTTAAATTTGATTGCGCTAATACACTGCCCGTCAAAAGTGATTCAGTGTTTGGAAAATTCGAACTTAAATGGTAATTCATGAATGAGTAGGACTTCGAGCAAGCCAATACTCATATAATAAATAGATACAGCCTTTGTCTATAACATTAAAAATGTTATAGATATGTTTTAATTATTGATAGAGATATGATTTCTCAAAGTTGAAAGTAGGTGATTCAGTGTTTTGTCGAATTTTTTTAAAAAATGAAAAATCAATAGATTGTGTGCCCGCCCTTGGTTTTTCCGATCTGTTCGAGTCTTCTAGGCATTAATCTAACAAGCTTAAGACATAATTCAGCTGAAATATTGTTCCATATATCTTGAATTCTCTCCCAAATTTCATCTTTGTCTTTACATGGTGGTCAAATTTTTAGCTCTCTTTTCATATGATCCCATAGATACTCAATTGGGTTAAGGTCAGAAGATTGTGCAGGCCATCTCATTACCTTTATTTCGTTTCTTTTGATCCATTTTTTATACTTGAAGCGGTATGAGAGGACGCATTGTCATTTTGAAAGACAATTTTAGATTTGACCAAGCCATACAAGTCAATTGTATACATTAGCTCGTCATCCAGAATACTTTCATATATCTCTGCATTAACACTACCATCAATTTTACAAAGATACCCAACACCTGATGAAAGCACACATTCCCAAACCATAATTGATCCACCACCGATTTTTTTGATTGAGTAATATTGTGATCTCTGAGTGGTTCCGCGATTTTTCTGAAAGTTCTATCACGTCCATCAGATCCCTCTAGATTTACTTTAGTCTCATCTGACCATATAACCATATCCCAATCCTTATTTTCCCAATCTTTGTGTGTTTTTTCAAATTCTGATCTTGCTTGATGATGAGATTTTTTTAATTGTGGGCATTTCATTTTGTATCTAGATACGATGTTTCTACGTTTTAATGTGAGCAGTATAGTACTCGAAGAGGCGGATATTCCTGCATAGGTCTTGAGTTCTCGCTGTATTTCTGTAGAGGTGGAGCATTTACCACTTGTTGCTAATCTTCCAATATATTTTTCATCATACTTATCTAAGACCCGAGGACGACCTATTATAGACTCTGGAGTATTTTTTCAACTCTATTTATTACTCTGGACACTCTTGCTTGTGAAACTCCAACAATTTCAGCTATTTTCTTGAAGATTTTTCATTTAAAGCAAGTTCGATAATTCTTGTTTCAATTTTCTTCAATGTTCTTCTTGTCATTTAAATAAGCCTTAATACCTTCTGCTAAGGATTTGAAATAAAAATGAACAATTTTGCGGTATTTTAGAATGTTCTAGAATGAAAAATTTGTAACTTTAAAAAATTCGACAAAACACAGAATCACCTACTTTCAACTTTGAGTAATCATATCTCTATCAATAATTAAAAGATATCTATAATATTTGGACGTGTTATAGATAAAGGCTGTATCTATCTACCATATAAGTATTAGCTTGCTCGAAGTCTTACTCATTCATGAATTACTATTTAAGTTCGAATTTCCAAACACTGAATCACTTTTGACGGGCAGTGTATTTTCAAACAAGATCGTTTTTCAATTAACGCAGCAATTTCGAATATTGAACGTAATCAATATATAATTTAACCTTGTAGTTCTATAGCAACTTAATTCCAGTTATAAAATTCGATATTTTAATTGGATTATTTGCAGTGATTTCTAGAATTATATTCTATTACTATTTTATTTTTCATTGAAGCATTTCTCCAGAAAATCTAAATTCTGCCAAATTTGTAGTAGGTGCATTTTCTTATTTAGAATTTGCATGTATAACTATGGGCATTATTACTTTCGAAAAGATCTTGATCTACATTACAGGTAAATTTCTAAACAATATATTTTTTAGCTGTGAACTTCCATTCCGTTACATTTATCCAAAGAATGCAAGATTTAGAATATGAAAATAATGGTACTTGGTTTATTAATGATTTTTTAGTTTTGGAAATATTAGATAGAATTAAAGCAAGACCGGACAATAGCATAAAATTTGATATGCAAGAAAGTACTCTAAACAATACCCTGCATCTACTAGTAGGACTATTAACACCTTTACTGGATCTTTTGATATCGATCCTAAAGAAATATTCCAAATTGAGAATTTATACAGTCAAAATCCTACATTCCACGTAAAAGCAGAATTCTCAGCATACAAAATATTCAAAAATATGACCAACAAAAAATACCTTGTTATTGATGACTTTACACCTCACTTTAAAGATAGTAAAAGTGCAATCGATGCCTTCAATCTTTTTGATAAAGATGAAGACGGGAATATAACATTCAAAAATTTTGCACAAAGGATTGCCACTATATACGAAGAAACGCAAGATTTAGCCAGATCATTGGGAGATACAACCAAAACAGTTGGTCATTTAGATAGATTTCTTCTATTAATCATTTCGTTTGTTTTGATAGTAATTTTTGTCAATAGATTTGAATTGAAACTGGCCTATCTTGTTTCTACTGCTTCCTTCTTTCTTGGTTTAACTTATGTTTTTGGTGAATCTGCTAAGCATCTTTTTCAATCTATTTTGTTCGTCTTTGCTATGCATCCGTATAATTTAGGTGACAGAATCTTGCTGGATGGAGAAGAATGTTTTGAAAATATCGATTTGTTTACTTCATCATTTGTCAACATCAATGGATTACAACTTTCAAGATCAAAGTACACTTTATCAAGTGCTAAGATTTATAACTTTAGAAGAGCATATAATTCTGTTAATATTATCCGTATGCATAGCATTTTTAAGTTTTGTAGAGCTTGATTTGTTATCTAAAGTTGATAATTCTAAAATAGTTGAATTAAAAGAATTAGTTTGGAAGTATGTCTCAGAACAGGCTTCTAGAGACTTTTATAAATCTCCTAAGTTTTCCATTGAAACTATTGATGGTGCTAAATTGAAAGTTTCGATTCACCTAAAAGATAAAGGGAACCTTCAATTGATCGGTAAATCTAACGATAAGAAAACCAAAGTATCATTTTTACTAGTTTATTTTTAGTTTATCTTATTCTTGAATTCCACTTTAAAGGAGTTGGACATTTCTCAATAAATTATTTTTCTCCAAAGGCATTTTAAAACTTGATAAAATATATTTTGCAAAACAAAAATTTTAAAAAGATCAAATATTTAAGTTTACCATCATAGATTTCAACGCCAAAACAAACTAAAAACCATTAAAATTTCAAATTACTTTGGTTTTCTGATCATTCGATTTACCAATGATTTGAAGATTGGCTTTATATTGTAAATGAATTGTAATCTTTAACTTTGTAGAATCTAAAGATTCAACAGAAAACTTTGGCATCGGGAAAAAGTCTCTAGAAGCCTGAGTATCAATATAATCCCAGATCAATTGCTTCAATTCAACAACCTTCGAATTATCGATTTTAGAATCAATAGTCATATCTATAAAATTAAATAATTCGAGTTAAATACCTATGATTTCGTTGTATCCTCTTGGTCTTTTCAAGTTGTATATTTTAGCGCTGGCCAAATAATGATTAGCCTTAGTCATTTGGTGACCTTCAAGGTTCACAAATGTGGTGACTAGCAAACGGATGTCTTTTACAAAACATTCTTCACCGTCCAACATTATTCGATCGCCTAAATCAAATGGATGCATTGAAAAGATAAATATGATAGATTGGAACAAGTTCTTTGCTGATTCCCCGAAAACATAAGTCAAACCAAGAAAGAAAGTTGCTATAGAAATCAAGTAGGCAGGTTTGAAGTTAAATTGGGTTGTAAATATGTTGAATAATATTAAAAACACAATTCCTAATAAAAACTTATCTAATTGACCAACAGTTTGATTAGTGTAAAGCAAAGATTTGGATAAATCTTTATTCTCGCTATAGATTTCTGCAATTTTCTGCACCAATTCTGAGAATCCAATATCGCCATTGATGTTGTCATCAAATAAGTTGAATGCTTGAGTTGCCTTTTCTTTTGTCTCAAAATGAGGGATAAGGTCTTGGATAGTGATCGAGCTACTAGTTGCCAATCTGTTGAATAATTCTCTAGCTTTCTTCTCAGCGCTGACAGCAAATCCAATATTTCTTTTATATAAATATTCGCCTTGAAACGACTCTTTCGGATCAATATTATAAGAATTTTGCTCCATCTTCTGATTCTCGAATTTGACTTTATTATCCATATCTACATTGATGGCTTCTTTGTTCGTCTTAGATCTGCTCAATTTCTTTAAAACTAAACAATGAATAAATGATAAAATACTTTTGTTGGATAATTCCAAATCTTCAACTCTCTTATTGAAAGAGACGGCATGAAAGTTCATGGCTACAAAAAATAAATCAGAAATGTGAGTTACCAGTATAATAGATAAATAACCTCTCAACAGTGATAACGAAGCATGATACACATGCAAATTCCAAATAATCATAAATGTCTCTAGTAATACCAAAATCGTGCTTCATTTCTACATCTTTATCCAATTTAGCGGCAGCCTCATCCTCATTAATTTTTTTGATGTAATACCAGAAAACCAGTCTCCAAAAGACGGTAAGTAACACAACCAAAATATCCAATCTTATAACAGGAAGAATGTAATCCGAGAACTAAAAAATTATGAAATGAGGAATTACATTAATGAATTTGAACTGCTTATGCAAATGGAAAAATATTTTACCAGAGAGAACGTACGACAACAAGCTCAATACATAAGATATAACAATAAATATAACCCAACTAAACAAACAAGTGTATAGTGCTCTTGTTATAATCATTCGATTCGATCCTTCTGAACCTTGATCTACGTTCCATAAAAAACTATAATCATTAAGACTTGGGGATAAAAAAATCAATGGAATAATGAATGCAGCAGAGATTCCTAAATAGGCTACATGCGTCAATAAGGAAATAAATGGATTTGTTGCTATCAGTTTTTGGTTCTGTTTTCTGAGAGTTTCGAGATTATATAAATTCTCTTCTTTCGTTCCTTTCTGTTCCATTGTTGTGGATTTCCGAATTTGTTTACTCTTATATTTTGATTTTTGTGGCAATCATCAGCCTCTCAAGCAAGTAAGGCTGGTCATAACAAATCGTGATGTATTTACAAAATATTCAAAATCAATGCATATAAATATCTATTTATGGGATATAAAAACCGCCTTTATTTTTTTTGCATTATGCATAAATTATGATGCTAAAATCAGTTAGGATTTTACACACTCAAGTGCATGGAACGTGAAAAATAAACAAATGATATATTCGAGGATAGTAAATAGAGCAAATTTAATAAAATAAAATTCCAAAAGTTAATATTACTTTGATATTCCATAAGTTATGGCCATTTTTAGGGGAATTATTAGATCAGATTATGCAAAATAAATGCGGTGCATAATAAAAAGAGCAAACAAAAAATAAATTCGAAATGAATATTATAACTTTATTTTTTATCAGTAAAATATTGAGTGGTAAACTGGAAAAGGGCATAATAACAGGGTGTAAATCCGCAGGTAAAGTAGCGTTAACTTTTGATGATGGACCATCTCCATATACACCCGAATTATTGGATATTTTGGGTTCTAAAAAGGCCAAGGCCACTTTTTTTACTTTGGGTAACAGATTGGAGGATCCTTATTTGAAGAAAATTGCAATAAGAGCGCATGAAGAAGGTCATACCATTGGACACCACACTTATTCACATGAACATCTATTTGAATTGTCGGATGATCAAATTCACTCGCAAATAACCAATACATCGAAATTGATCCAATCAATAACTAGAGAAAAGAATGTCTATTTTCGAAGCTCGTATTTAGAAATGAACGATACATTAGTAAAAACCTTAAAGTCGTTAAAATTGACTATTATAGATGTTTCTATTGACTCTTTGGATTGGAAATATCAAGAAAATGAGCCAAGTAAAATATATTCTAGTGTTAAGGAAGAGATCGATAAAGGTGATCCTAGTAAAGATTCCTTCATCACTTTACAACATGATATACATCAGAGATCTATTTGGCAAGTTCCACATATTATTGATTATATCAGATCGAAAGGATTCGAGTTTGTAAACATGGATGAATGTAGATCAGATTAAAGGATTTTTAAATAAAAGGGTTTTATCTTTTGAGAAATTTTGCTTGAATAAAACATCTTTCAAATTCTATCTCTCTCTTGACATTAACTGTTGTTCTCCTAACATATTCGCAATGTAAAACTTGGAATCCATTATCCATGAATAGCTGTTTTAGATTTTCTAGCTCGAAGAAGTATGAAAAAGTTCCATCTTGTCTAACAAAATAATTATCAGCTATAATGTTTTCATCCTTGAAACGCAGTTGTGCAGTATCTTGAATTGCATAATCTCTAAAAAATATTATACCATCCTTATTTAGTATCTAAAAGAAAATTGATGGGGTTTAAATTACTTTATATAAATTTTTGATTGTTTGTTCATGCTTCTGAGGAGGTATAGCTGAGAAGACAAAAATAGATGTAATAGAATCAACGTTGAAATCTATTTCTAAGGGTGTTGTAATATCAGAAACAAAAACTTTACATCTTTCTTTATCGTAAAATTTATTGGACTAAAATTTAAACCCGATATTGTACTTCTATTATCTCTATAGCTTTCTTTGAAAAATCGCAGCCATAAATTTGCAGATTGGTTTCTTCTAATAAAGGAAAAATAGTATTTCCAACACCACATCCTACTTCTAACAACTATAAATATTATTAATAATTATTTACTTTTTTACTATCTGTAGAAAGTAATTCTTGGAATTCTGATAAAATCCAATGTCGATCTTTAAAGAAATTATCCAAATTTCTTTTATAAAACTTATCCCTAATCCAAAGATATCAAAACAAATAGATACCAATTTTTATGGCTTTCATTTTCATATTTCTCGCGCCAAAACTTATTGACCTTTTTATCCTTCTTGTAAAACTCTTCCAGGTTCATTTTGAGAATTTTATATTTGAATGTAACAGGATACAAAGATAACATTTTATAGGTCACGAATAATAATAAAGAATTTACCGAAACATACAAAAGAACAAGATATTAAAAATCATTTTAAAGAATGTGGTGATATTACTGACTGCAAAATAATGCTTACAAAGTACATTGAAATTATTAATTTTTTAAAGTACAGGGAAATCCAGATGTTTTGCCTTTATGGGCTTCTCAAAAGAAGATTCAGCTAAAAAAGCAGCAGAGAATTATATTGGAAGCTTCATTGATACCTCCAAGATTATTGTTGAAATTGCAAAAGAGGTTTGATCAATATACTTTCAACAATTTTTTAGTATAAAGATAAAAGTATACCTAAACCATGGACTAAATTCAAATCAAACAAACCTATAAAGAAAACAGAAGAAATAAAGGAAGTTAAGATTGATCCTGAACTTGAAAGGAAGAAAAATAAAGAGAATCAGAAAGCAAAGCAACAGAAATTAAAGGAATTTCTTGAAGTTATGATGCTGAAAAGAAAGCATAAAACTTGGTCTAACGAGGATACTGCTATATTATCACAAACTGATAACAATAAAAAAATCAAAATTAATGCAACTCTCGTAGTGAATCGTAAACCCGGAGGAAAAGATCAAAAGCTAACTAAAATACATGTAAAGTTTGACGATGAAGATACGATCGAACCAGAAGGAAGTAAAGAGGAAATCATTTTTAGTAAAGAAAAATCAGATCTAGATTATCTCAAATCTAGAATGACTTTAACTGAGGAAAATGTGCCAGAAATTAAAGAGCAGCAAGTATTAGAAGATGAATTAAAATCAACTTCAGTTGATACAAATACGAGTCCTATACAAATCGATCCTTTACGATTAAGATCTATTGATGAGACTGGATTAACTCCCGAGCAACGAATAGAAGAGACTGGTAGACTTTTCTTAAGAAATCTGAGCTATTCAACTTCGGAAGAAGATATAAAGACTTATTTTACGAAATATGGACCTATTAGTGAAGTAATTTGTACATAAATTTAATAATATTTTGACAGTGTCATATTCCTATAGATAAAATTTCCAAAATGTCAAAAGGGATGGGTTATATCCAATTCGCTTTCCCTCAAAATGCGTTAGATGCTTTTAATGATTCTAAGAATTGTATTTTTCAAGGAAGATTAATTCATATTCTTCCTGGTAAAGAGAGAATGCAAGCTAAGGATAATCCCGAAAATTTACTTAAACAAAGCGAATTTGGCGGGAAATTAAAGGTAAAAGAAAAGCGAGAGATTAAAAAGATATTACTTGCTACTAATGAATTTAATTGGAATTCTTTATTTATGGGAGTATAACTTATTAGGCATGACGTTTTTAGGTCAATGCTGTTGCTGATTCTATTTCTACAAAACTTGGTCTAACCAAATCTCAGATTTTGGATCCCCATGCGGATGGCGTTGCTGCTGGTCTTGCTATTGCTGAATCTCAAATTGTCAATGAAAATAAAAGGTTTCTAGAAAAAGTAAATATCCAACTAATTAATGATTAGAATGGATTTGATTTTTCAGCAATGCAAACAAAAGAACGTAGTGATACAGTTATATTGGTTAAAAATATACCTCATGGTACAACAGAATTAGAAATTAGAGATTTCTTTGAAAAACATGGTGATATTTCGAGAGTATACAGTTTTGCCATTATTTTAGGTTTTGATTCCACCTTCGAGTACAATTGCGATTGTAGAATTTCCGGTTTCTCAAGAGGCAAAATTGGCCTTCAAACATTTGGCTTACAGAAAATTTAAAGAGGTTCCTTTGTATTTAGAAAAGGCACCAATGGGAATTTTAAAATCAAAAGAAAAGATAGAAGAACAAGACAAAAAAGAGGAGGTAGAACCAGAAAAAATAGAGGAGGACGAGCAAGAAGTTATTAATTATACAAGTGTCTTTGTTAAGAATCTCAGCTTCCATACTACTGAAAATTCACTCAATAATGTTATGCAATCTCTGAATGGTATCAAATCAATAAAGATCAAAACTAAGCCTGATCCTAATAATAAAGATAAGAAATTGTCAATGGGATATGGATTTTTAGAATTTAAAAGGGAACAAGATGCCAAAATAGCTATCAAAACCATGCAGGTACATCTTTATTTAACCTTTTTCTTAGGGTTTTATGTTGGATGGACATTCTCTTGATTTAAAGATTTCTAAAAAGTCAGTTGACGTCACATTTGACCAACAACCTAAAGGAACCAAAATAATGGTTAAAAACGTCCCTTTCGAGGCAACTAGAAAAGATATTAGAGATATATTTAGGTACAACCATATACTTGTTAATTGATGATTTAGTGCTTATGGTCAAGTTAAATCTGTTAGAATACCTAATAAATTCGGTGGGGGTCATAGAGGTTTCGCTTTTGTAGATTTTTTCTCAAAAAATGAAGTCAAAAATGTCCTCATGAATTTGTCGAATACGCATTTATATGGTAGACATCTTGTTCTTTCTTATGCTGATACAGAGGTTACAGATTTGGATTCTATTAAGAAGAAGGTAGAGAAGCAGTATATAGGAAATATCCTTTTGATCTTTTTTACACTTTTTCGATCATTTCATCCTTAACTTTAGATTTTACTTAAGAATAGAATGGTTAATAAGCGTCTTAAGATAGAGTTGAAGGATAAAGAAGAATCGGAGGAGGAGGAATGATCTTGCATACATTTTTTTAAATTTTATTCTATTTATACTTTAATATGAAATTATAAACTTTTTTATATACAAAACCCAAGGCTATGATTGTCTCAGAATGATGACCTTTGTATTTTAGTTTGTACAAAACTACCAAATAATGGTGTAACATCATCGTTTTTAATTTAATAAACTACTTTTCAAAGTAATAAAACATAAATGTGTGTATCTAATAAAGGCATATTTCTTGAGTGTTAATCCAAAATTTTATTTATTGAAAATGAGTCGAGAAGATGGCGGAGAAATAATAATAAAAAGAATAAAAATTGATATTAGATTCAATGATAAAATGAAAAAATGAAAAAATACATTTATTGTGAAAATGTCATTTCTTTTCTACTATCATTTTTCTTAAATTATCATAAAACTCGTTAGAGTCCCTCAATAGATATAGTTGATATTTAGCATTAGAGCCATCCGAAGAATTGATGATATCTTTTAAATGAGGCAGAGAATGTGATTTTGTCGACTTCTTTATAATCTCATGAGAAGGTGTTGCATCAAATGTGTTGTTTCGCTTTGGTTGCTTCATTTTGAAAATTTTCATGTCAAGGATCGTCTTTTGTCGAAGTAAACAAACAGGTATTTAGAATTCTTCTTGATCAACATTACATAATCGCTGCATGAGCGAATTAAAAGATTTATAAGCCCAAATTTCTCAAAAGGTCATGTCATAATGATGTAAAATTACTTATTTGGTGTTGTTTTTGAATGCAGATTCAAGTTTTTCTTGGTTTTAAAAAGAATAAAAGATCAGTTATAATGAAAAAAACCCCAGAAACGTAATTATAAACGGCACACAATATCCAGTATAGCATGTCAGGGAACTAGGGAGATTAAATAAAATTTGCCTTTTTAGTTAAATAACCAAACTAAAATAAATAAGGTTTATAAAAAGTTAAATAGCAATTTAGACTTTTAAGAAATAGCATCCATTGAACCTGTTATACCTTTATATCCAATTTTACAAGGTTTTTGTAGGCATGGTTCATGCACCTTATTTCTATTTCTGCGGCTGTTTCGGATGATATTTTAGACCAAATTTGCTTGAACTTTCTTAAACTTTTTGGTGTATTTCGAAGTGCCGAATATTTTCTTTTATAATTTGACCACAGCATTTCAATTCCTCTGGCCTGTGGTACATTAGGTGGGTTTTTATCTTTAGCCATAAATTCTATATTTTTTGAGGCCAAGTAGTCGGTCACAATTGTGGCGTAATGAATTGAAGCAAGATCAGGCCAAAACAAAACATCTTAAAATTCGTGATAATTAAGGATAAATGGAACTAATTTATTAATGATGCATTCTTGAATGTAGGTTTCTGAATCCAGAGTACCTTCTTTAATGCATGAATCCGAAACATTTCCAAATTCATTAATAGCTTGCCAAACCAAATATTTCTCGGGAAATTTGGACAGTCTTGTTTTTTATATGATAATCTACATCTTTTGGGTCTTTAGAATGATAAAAAGTGCATCCTGGAACTTGAGTAGGATCAAAAGTCACATAAGTTTCGTCATCTAAAATAAGGGTTTTGCGTAACTGATTTTAATAAACATGTCGACATCCAGCTTTTGCTCTACATTCCTGGTTTTTATGTACTTTGGAGCTTCCTTTTTTGTCCTGGCTTTTATACCCAGTCTTTTTACCTTAATATCAGATACAGAATACTTTGGCATATTATGTTTATTTGCCATATTCCTTACAGAAGTTCTTGGGTCCTTAAAAAATTTCTCTATAAATTTTGCATTAAAAATTGATTTTTTGAAGACTGGCCGCACTGGAACATTTTTGTAACTCACTTGGCCATAATCCTCATATCTCTATATTATTTTATATCTCTTTTGTTTTAAAGTACATTCTCGCACAAAGTGCTCAACAGTCATTTTCTTACTATTTTTAGCAACGTTTTTATAAAAGTGAATAACACGCGTTGCAAAGCCTTCATTTTTTATACGATTCATTTGGATTCAAAGATTTAGTTAGAATTCTGGTTATATAATTATTTTGTATTTAGTATAAATTTATATAAATATTTAGAAAATTGGCCACTTACAGGACTTTTCATTTAATCTTGAACGTTTTTCATTTAGTTTGGAACGAGGGGCTACAAAGCCAATTTCTTTCTAAAAATGACTCCAAACTAACAATAAAAAACAAAGGTTTATTCATTCATCTGTTATATCCACCATTTCTAGACATCTCCAGGCCATGTTAGACATGTGCTGGTATATTGATAGTTTGGAGTCATTTTTAGAAAGAAATTGGCTTTGTAGCCCCTCTCGTTCCAAACTAAATGAAAAACGTTCAGGATTAAATGAAAAATCCTGTATAATAAAAATGTGGCAAAATCAATCATGAAACTTATTCTCCCTATTTCCCGGACATCCTATATTGACCTTTCTCAATACTGCGCAATTTCCTTCTATCATTTTTTCATATTTATCGAAAAAATCTATAAAAAATAATTCATTGAAAAATAGATTGTAATTTTCTTTTTTCCATTCGGGTTTTTTGTAAATTTCGCGTCTAGAATAGTCTATAAAACTAAGTATTAACAAAAAAATATACTTGTTTTAATATTTTAAACAAGCTTCGTGATTTACTTCTAAGCAATGTGTAATAGAAATAATGGATTTACTAACTACCGTTTACTCGATATTTAGAATATTCAAAGTTTTTAAGAAACAAAAATGGTTAAAGTTTAAGGATAAAAATTATAAATTTGCTTTTTATAAGTTGGAATCTTCTATAAAGTTATGCTGGAGTCCTGTTTGTAAAATAAAAGTTTTATCAGACTTTTTATGATATTTAAACTGTAGAAGAGCTAGAAACACCAAAACATAACAAAAGATACATGGAGTTATAATAGAGTGAAAAAATATAGTTATTATTTACTATTTTCTTAAAAGTTAGTAATCATCTGAGTAAGCAACCTAAATTTAATAACTACCTCTTCTCCTCAATTGCTCTCTTGCTGATATATTCCTTGTTTCTGGGAACTAAAACATAAGACTTAAATATAAAACCTTTTCAACTTCTTCTTCAATGATTTTATCTAAAGGATACAAGATTAACAAAAATAACATGGTTAGTATAATAAATATCACCATCAGATTTATCTATTTGAAATTATATATTATGATTACCACTGTTTCTAGGTAATCCACCTTGTTCTCCATTTTTCTTTTTTCTCTGTTAAAATTTTCAAGTTGTAAAATAAGTTTGATGAAAGAGTAATTTACTAAAGTTTTTTTAAACAAAATCAGATTAAATTTTGTAATAGCTTTTTTACTCAATTCTACTCACCCTTAGGGGTGTATGTTGTAAATAAACCATGTATTCTAAATATTTGGCACCTTATGTAGTTCATAAAGAGTGATATAAAATGTATCAATATTGTTATATATTTAGACTCTTAATTTGATCCAATTTAGTCTTGTGATGTTTTTGGATCGATAAATCAGTGATTCGGTATTTGTAGAAGTATTTTTCTTAGAATGATTAGCTATGAACACAAAGAAGATGATGTAAGCAAAATCAAACAAACTATAGATCCAAATACAAAAGACATCAAAGATTTGAATTTATCTATCAAGAAAGTCAAAAACAAAATCAACACTTATCTATCCAGTTTATTGACTGACAATGAACCTTTACCTTCAGATTCTGAATCTTCTTAAAATTTATATTAAAATATTCGATATACCCTCATTAACCTATTATAGAAAACACACGAATAATCCTTCTAATATAATTTTGGTTTTTCAATATGTTTTTTAAATAAGAGAATGGTTTATTGGAAAAGAAAACACTAATACACCGACATTCTCTACAATATTCGAAACTAAGCCCATCAACGTTCACTTAGACTTTTTCTGTCGAGAGTTTTTGCAATATTTTTCGATGATAGAAAAACTCATAGGAGATTGCTTGATAAATTTTAGAATTGATTTATAAAAGAACATATAATACTTAATAGAACCAAAGAAATCAAATAAAAAGATCGTAAAAATTATATTTAATCTGATACTTTGTTTCTGAAAAGACCAAAGAAATTGTGAAAGATGAATAAACAGATAGCAAACCAAGGAAACCAAAATGAACTCGTTTTAAGGAAATCAGACCAAGACTTCAATTTCATATCAAAATCGGTTGTGTCTATAGAAGGGAATCTTTTATTTCTATAAAAATAAGCCATCAACTGATCTTTTTCTTCCCATCTTTTATTTAGCCAAAGAGTAAATCTCTTTTCATCTAGTGGAATGTCTTTAATCGCATATTTCTTAACATGTATGTGAATCAATTTGGGATAATGGCCTTCAAAGAATGTTTCTGGAAGACCATAAGTTTTTTGGGCCATCTCACTTGAGCTTAAATCTTCATAAGCAATAGTTAAATCGTAAATATATTTCACTTTGGGATGCAAGGTTTTAAAAGAAGTATAAATACCTAGAGATCGAGGTAAAAGTACGTTTTTATGAACTTCCTACAAATTAATTGCCTAAGAAATTACAATATTGTTTTTATCTGCATATTTTTTTGATATTGCCATAGTATTTTCTGTTATATTCGTCCCTTCTGGAAATATTACTAACCATATTGGATACGAATTATCTAAGTATTTTTGTAAAATGTATGAAAAGGTGGCTGCATCTTTGGTCCAATTCCTTTCAACAAATAAAAAGTCTAAACATCGTATACCCTAAAGATTAAAAATTATTAAATAACCCTAAAAAATTATATAATTTATCTTACCATCCAAATATAGGCACATATGAAATAGACTTCTTTAAGACAATTTTAATATTCGGCGTTTTATCAGCAAAGTAAGAAAACATCCTAAACATTAACTTAATTTATATTTTAACCATATGTACATCCAATCAGAAAGCAACTAATTAATCAATTGAATGATAAATACTTGATGGTTAGACATCAAAATGATATTTTCATCTGCATTCAAAGTGCCTTCTGACGTAATAATGTCTTTTGTCAAATCTTCAGAATATACTCTTATTTTTGAAGGAGAGAACCACTTATTTAATAGAATTAATGATCCGACAAAAACTTTCTGAATTAAACCAACCCAAGTGTAGTAAAGATGAGGTGCAATGTACAAAAAAGGCCAAGATAAAAATAAAGTCAAGACTATTGTAGCTGAATGGGTTGTTATTAATGTAAGAAATATAATTGCTCTTAAATAGTATATTATTGTATTCTTTTTGCTGCTTTCTTCCATATTAATTCGCTTTTGTTTCGTAATCAAATTTTACAGGAATTTTTAATGTTGAATATTTTAGAATTTGGAAATCATAGAGTTTATTACATAGTTTATATGGAATTTTCTTAATTATTAATGATAAAAACGGCTCACATATGTCATCAAAATATCATTTTGATTTGTATCTTTATCATTTTCATGGGGCCAAAAACCATTATTTCATGTTAGGAAAATTAAGATTTGAACAGCCAATTATATTAACTCTAATCAAAGCTTTATTTTTCATATAAAACTGTATGATCTGTATTTACTGCGCATCAAGAATTTACAAAAATCAAATCTTTGATTTTGCATGGAAAACCAAAGGCAGGATTCTTATGATGGACAACAAACAGACCACTGTCCATGTTGTAGAAATGGAGCAACACAATCTTTAACAAGGCTTTCGCCTATAGAATTTAATGGTTCTTATTTAAGTTCTGATACTTTGACGAATCCCTCTTTTGGTCATGGCTCTTACAAAATTAGGAAATCAAATGATTCAATGAGCTTGCACTTTATAACAGAAACCATAATATCTTTAAATAGCGAGCAGGAAATTGTACCAAAGTACTATGATAGAAGGGTGATGCTTTATAATAGAGACAAAGTGTATTGTTTCGCTTCTATGTTTGAAATGTTTTCGAATCTTGGTAGTCAATTTTCTACTATGGCTACTAAAGGGAATTTTTGGATTGATATAATCCAACCTAGCGAAGAAGAATTAGAGGCATTATCGAATATATTTAAAATACATACGTTGACAATAGAAGATATACTCAATCAAGAAAAAAGACAGAAATTAGAAAGATACACGAATTATTATTTTGTCAATTATTTGAATAGTTCAAATTCTAATTTCTATGCTATTGTTTTCAATAATGCAATTTTGACTTTTCATAACCTTGAGAAATCTCACGTTCAGAATGTTTTGAATAGAATCGAATTATTAAAAGAAGATATGAAGCTAACTACTGAATGGATATTATATGCGATTTTAGATGATATAACAGATGGAATCGAACCGATAGTTAAATCTTTAGAATACGAAATTGATAGCATAGATGAATTTGTATTGAAATTAAAACATTATGAATTGCAAGATATGTTGAATAGGATATCTAACGTACACAAAACCTTAAATTCTTTGATTAGAATATTAAGCAATAAACCAGACATTATTAAAATGATATCATCATATTATCCTAGTAAAATACAACTTTATTTTGGCGATTTGCAAGACCATCTAACGGCTATGACGCAAAATTTGAGACATTTTGAAAAGAATTTGAGTAGAGCAAATTCTAATTATCTAGCAAAAATTTCTATCGAATTAACTTCTTTATCTAATTCTACTAATTCTACTTTAGCTAAATTTACCACTTTAGCTTTTATAATTTTGCCGATGAATGTTATCACTGGACTTTGGGGCATGAATGTTAAGGTTCCTGGGGATAAGGATAATGATCTTAGTTGGTTTTTTCTGTTGATATTTTTAATGATATCTGTGTCTTTGTCCTTGGCGTATATTGTAAAGAAATGGGTTATTTGATCTCTTTTAACAACACTTTGATCTTAATAAACCCTCAATTTTCTTATCTAAAGCTTCTATTAATTATAATATTATCTCTCTGAGTAAATTGTTATAGTTTTTCATCAAAGATAAATGCTTCTTTTCAATTTGTGACCTAAATTTGAAATTTTTATCCAATGAACTCCACATTCGATAATTTTTTCATAGATGAAGTAATGTGAATCATTTATAATTTTAGGAACAAACAAAAGAAATACCTTTCGAACTATACAGTCCAATTACTCTATCAAATGGTAGTATCAATTTGTAATCATTTAGTCAGAAGATTGATTAAAAGAAAAACTAAGCAAAGTTTATCAATGATTTATATTTTTGTAGAATTGGAGGGAAATGATTTTAAAAAGAATGTTGATCTTGTTTTAAATTACCTAAAAGGTGAAAGTCCTGATACTTCTTTAGATTTCAATTTCATAAATAATTCATCTGTAGAGCAAGTATTGCATTTTATCAATATTTTAGTTTACATATTTTATAAAGACGTTACTTAATGAGAATGATGAATCAAAAATAATAAAATTTATAGAATTAATAAAAGATTACCCCATCCAATTTAACAAGTCAAAGATTATATTCTCTAATGGTTTCCTAGAATATGTATATCCCTAATTTTAACATTTAGCTTGCTAACTCTAGTACACTTCCTTCTCGTGTATTTACTGCCTCATTTATCACTTTCTTTCAATCAAGGCATCGAGAATTGGTACAATGCTCATCAGAATTTATATTTTCCAATACTGGAATAAGTATACCAGCAATCATAACATCGTTAGGCAAAACTCATCAAGAAGTGTTGATCAAGATTATACAAGAGATATACACTAAGGAGAATTATAATGATATTATAGTGTACAGATATAATTTTATATAATTTTAGAGACACATTCAATGGTTCAAGCAATAAGTCATTGAAAGAAGCACAATTTTATTTCCTACAATCTATTCTGAATTGTAATAAGATAGAAAGCGATATTGTTATTGGATTTTTGGTTGATTGGTTTATTCAAAATTCTTCTATGTATGCTAGTTCTATCAAATTCTCTATGCTTTGGCTTTCCTTTTGCAAAGGTTATGGCTCTTCTTTCTCTCCCAGCCAAATAGAGTTTATCAAGACACATGCTTCTAAGCTTACTACATATGTCCAAAAACTTTTGCTAAAATCTTTGGGTCCATGATATTAGGGCGTTCCGAGCAAAGAGACACTCAAAAAAAATTAAATAAAAAATTTACTATAAAGGGTATAAAGTTAAAAATTAGTATGATTATAGATACGAACCTTCTGCATCTATTACACTTCTCCATCTTTCGGGATACTTCTGGATACCATTCATAAAACCTTTAACATTAAGCTCCTGAATTGCACTTTCTAGCTGAATTTCTAGTTCAATCCAATCATCATAAATGTTTTCTTTTAACTTTCTCTTTAATTTTCCAAAATAATTGAAATAGGTGGGTTAATATCAGGGGTATATGGAGGATGATCCCAAACCCGAATATTTCATCAATAAAATACTGCTTTATAAGATTTGATTTATGCGGCTTAGCATTTTCATGTAAGATTATAGGCACCTTGATTTTCTTATCAGGTAACCATTTGTCTAATAATTCGATTAGGAAGTTTTTATAAACTTCTGCAATTACTGTCTCTTTAGGAGCACAGAGCTTCCAATAAGCAACACCTTGAAAATCCATTGCTAATATTAGCACACTCTTTTTTCATATTTAGATTGAAGTACACATTCAGGTGGGTCTTCATTCTTATTTCTCCAAGATCGAATCTGGTCACGTTGGGGTTGTATGTATAAAGACAC
>NIPM01001399.1:0-20190 GCA_002738285.1 Holacanthella duospinosa
AATCAGAAAAATTGAATTTCATTTTTCTTAAAAGCCCTTTTGAACTTTTATAAGCCAGAACAGATAATAAATTACTTTTTTGGTTTATTTTGGCATTTGAATGCAGTTTCCTGATGTTTTCTATTATTCTGAATCTTTTTGTAAAGAATTTCATACCAGGAATTGTTGCATCATTTATTTCGGTTGATTGTGCTTTCATTTTACTTTATTTTAGTAGAATATGACGTTTATTGCAAACAAAAAGCTATTTATAGGAAAAAAGACTGTTATCTTGTCTGGGTCCTCTTTATTCTCCTCAGTTCCCGTCCCCATTCATTATTTGCTGGGCCTTAATAAATTTCATTTAATTATTTGTTGGTTCTTCATTTGCACAGTGGTGCATTACTTTGTTTCTGTTCAAAATCATCAATTCATCATGTTTCAAGTCAATATTTGTTTGCATGAATGTTTGTTTCAGTTAAATATAATTAGTTATGTATATTCATGCATTGTTATTAGTTTTCCTAAGACCGTCTATGTATGCTTATTAATTAATATCGCTTTTTTATGCATGCTTATAAGTTGTATCCGCAATTTTATGCATCCTTATTAAGTTGTTTCGGAATCATCAATGCGCCAATAATTGGTTTCAAACCAATTATCCACTCTTTATGTGCGAAAAGTATAAATAGAAGTCGAATCCAAGTAAAATCACAAGTACTGTGATAGATTCGATNAGCAAGTACTGTGATGGATTCGATGTAAAAAAACTTCGAGTTTTCTGTCATTAGGAAGTTCATCTGTTTGTAGCGAATGAGTAGGAACCTATACTACTAAGAGTCTCGTTTGAGCATAGTGGCACCCTACCGACTGCATATACATTCAGGTTGACGGATCCGATTATTCGGTGGCCTAATACAGTAGTCTTTAATCTTTATCACAACTTGTCCAATATTTTTCATTTTATTTTTAAATAATAAAATAATGGTCTTTTTACGACAAAATGGCCATATATATTTTTACTCTTTATATTTTGTCGTAAAACGACAATATTTATTATTGAATTTTATTTTATTATTAAAATTCTTTCATATTAATGCATCACAGTGAAAATAGGTTGAGGAAGCAACTAAAATAGCAAGAATTATAACTAACACATATTTTATGGATAGTAAAGTTGATAAATACATAACTTTATTTTCATTCTTACTATTTTATTCATTCATGAAACTAAAATTTCTCGTCCAATTAGAATAGAATTATGTAAGAAAATTTTGTCCCATATTATTAAACAAAACAAAACTCCACTTTTGAAAAAATTAACAATGGAGAATAAAGGAAGCGACATTCATACACCACCAAGTAAGTATAAGATGATCAAATTATTAACCATAATAAGTTGCTTCCTAATGCAATCTTTCACATTTGGTATAATCGGCTCTTACGGAGTATTTTTACAACATTATATCACCCATACATTCAGCGAATCGAGCTTGTTCAGCATCAGTCTAATTGGAACTATTGGATCAGGCTTCACATCTTTTTTCTGTTGTTTAGTAGGTAAATTAATAGAACGATTAGGGTTCAAAATCACCACCTTCATAGGATATTTCCTAATCTATCTCGGATTTTCATTTGGATCGATATCCAATCAAGTATAATATCCTTAAATAAAAAAAAACTTATTTATCGTTATTGGTTTATTTTAGGTTTGGGAATTATGTTTAACTCAAGGTATGTTCTTTGGTTTTGGTTCATCGATCTTATTCGTGATCTCCTTCTCCTATCCACCTTTGATATTTAGCACGCAGCTCTGTTTAGTTCAAGGCATTGTATCAGCAGGAACTGGACTCGGAGGCGCCCTATTTACAATGTTGATTTTCTATCTATTAAAGACTTATGATTATGCCCAAACGCTTAATATTTTGAGTACTCTTATTACTGTCTTTATGTTACCTTTGATTCTGTTCACTATTGGCGATGAGAAGGTGAAGAATTATGGTTTCTCAGGATTGAGTAATTTCAAATTCATCTTATTCGCCTTGCTAAACTTCGTTAATGGGTTCTGTTATACTGTACCGTTTTATTATTTGATATGGTCAATGAATCAAGTTGGTATTGAACAAAATCAAAGCATGACAACCAATCTAGTAATGAATTTAACATCAGCATTAGGAGGTATAGTATTTGGGTTCGTAGCTGATAAGTTAGGACCATTAAGTACATTAACTGGGATTAACCTTTGTTTCATACCAACCGCCTTAATTTGGTATTGGTGTTCCAATCTCTTTCAATTCATATTCTTCGCTATCATAATGGGGTTATTAATCGGCGGCTATGCCTCAACTTTGGTCATGAGTTGTGTCATCTTATTTGATAAAACGCAAATGGCAAAATATATGGGTATTTCTGTCAGCTTGACTGGGTTTGGTGCGGTTTTTGGACCATCATTCTTCGCTTTCATCCTCGATATTAGTGGTAATTTCTTTTGGATTTGTTTGATTTGTTCGATACTTCAAAGCGTCTGCTTTGGTATTATCGTTACATTGTTAGTTATCCATAAAAGGGTTTGAGCATTTTTTGCTATTAAAGTGCTATATTTCTTTAAATTCAGTTTCGATTTTGGAATTTTCGTCATTTTTGAATCACAATGCCGGTAAAAACGCTCTAACTCTTATTTTAAAGGCTTACTATTCCAGTTATAACGAAAGCGATGCTCGAAATTTAGGTGATTTCTTATTATTGCCATTAAATACAAAAACCCGTGGACCTGCTCCAACAAGTAATCCTTCTTAATAATTTCTAAATTAGCTAATTCGAAAGATATTATCGATGAAACTTTGAATTTTTTTAGAGTTAATTGTTTATTTAGGAACTACGAAATCAAAGGTAATGGTGATAGAGTACTCATTTATATCACTTTGTTCATTTCTGAATGCCTTACGAAATTAAATAAGACGCCTAATTTAAATAAAGCTGACGCTATCAAGAGTTTGACTACTTTAGCGTTATCAAATTTCGCGTTGCCTGGGGACCCGAGTTTCCCTCTAAGTTCTATGTTTTCGAAACCGCAAGATGCTGGTAATCCCCAGTTTTGATTGGTTGTTTAGAAACTTTAAGGCAATATATCTCGCAATTAAGACAGGAATTAATATTAAGATTATGCGATAAGATTTATGTGGACGATAATGGGCCTTCAAAATGGTGGCTCATGTTTTCAAAACGTAAATTCATGGGCAAATCCTTATAACTTCTATTTTTTATTAAATCATCTCGCTCCGTAAAAGATAAAACTCATTTTCTTAAAAGAAAATCTTACCAACTATTAATAGAAACATCAATATACTTAACACAATCATAATTAAAGTAATCTTGCCTAAGCAATTAAAATAAGAGGGAAATTAATACGATTGGTTTTAGCCTTCCTCAACAATTTTTTCAAATTCCTATCCGCATTACCCAGTCTCGTTTCGGTATAATCTATTCTATGGTCAGTGTCTTCCAAAATCTCTAAATGAGTATCTAATTCTTGACTAATTAATAAGCCCATATCTCTCTGTCTCTTGATGCTATCGGATAGTATGTCGAGGTTTTGATCTTGTTCTATAAATAAAATAATGAGATATTTAAAATTACCATTCATTA
The DNA here is from genome assembly GCA_002738285.1 of Holacanthella duospinosa. Classification (NCBI taxonomy): domain Eukaryota; kingdom Metazoa; phylum Arthropoda; class Collembola; order Poduromorpha; family Neanuridae; genus Holacanthella; species Holacanthella duospinosa. Next base: position 3,625 of record NIPM01001399.1, read on the forward strand.
TTTGGGATTGCTGCTTCAAAATTTCATCATCTTTCAAGCTTTTAGTCTTAGTAATTAGGTCTTTCTGGATATCAATTTTATTATAACCTCTTAATAATTCTTCTCTTAAAATTGAGTAAATAATGAAATTTACCTTCTATCTTCATTATCCGCTATTAAGGTTTGTAATTGCATTTTCAGACTTATAATAACATTTTCTTTCTTATCTATCTCATCTTGAGACCTAAATAAACAGATACAATTGTAATTAGAGAGATACCCTAAATTGGTTTCTTCTTTTGATAATTCGGTTTCTAATTGACTAATAAAATCTGTAACAGTTTTGATATTAGTATTTATTCTATAGTCATGTGTTTCATATGATATATTTAGCGTTTTACAACGGTTGCGTTCTTTTATTGAATCTTTAATTTGTTTTATTAATTGAGTCACTTTGTTCGAATTCATTAAAGAATTTTAATTTTTCTTAGCCACATCTGTTTATGAAGAATGGAATAAACCAAAGTCTATTATCAAACTTTTATAACTGGGTAGTTCGAAGTATACAATCATTTTTAATAAATTCTAAGAGCCAATGAAAGATGAAGTCCGATTAAATAAACCATACATATCAAAATCATTTAATTTGTGACATATTCAGCTATAATTATACATCTATTTTATTTTATAGTTTGTAAACACTACACCTACTTTACACATAATTAGATTAAGTAAATCCACTATTGTCATTATCATAAAATAGTATGATTTTGTTTAAATTGCCAATTGAAATAATACAGTAAACTTTCGATTTTCAGGACTCGCCTATTCAAGTAAAATACGCTATCTTTCACGAAAAGTCGGACACCCTATTTTTTGTAAATCATAGAGCCAATTTTGCTTTTAAATAAAAATTTACAAAATAATTATATACGCTTTAACTGTCATGTTATTTATATTGATTTACTTATCCATATGGGACAAAATTTTTGAAGCCTCGGTTATAATTCTAGAATATGGGACAAAATTTTTGAAACATAATTCAATTCTAATTAGTCGAGGAATTTTAGTTTCTTGAATGAATAAAATAGTAAGAATGAAAATATATTTAAGTATTTACTATCCATAAAATATCTCTTAGCTATATTTCTTGCCATTTTAGTTGCTTCCTCAACCTATTTTCACTATGATGCACTAATATGAAAGAATTATAACCGAGGCTTCAAAAATATTGTCCCATATTAGTGATCATAGTGAAAATAGGTTGAGGAAGCAACTAAAATGGCAAGAAATATAGTTAAGAGATATTTTATGGATAGTAAAGTTGATAAATACATTAATTTATTTTCATTCTTACTATTTGGGACAAAATTTTTGAAACATAATTCTATTCTAATTAGTCGAGGACTTTTAGTTTCTTGAGTGCATAAAATAGTAAGAATGAAAATAAATTTATGTATTTATCAACTTTGCTATCCATAAAATATCTGTTAGCTATAATTCTTGCCATCTTAATTGCTTCCTCAACCTATTTTCACTGTGATGCATTAATATGAAAGAATTATAACCGAAGCTTCAAAAATTTTGTCCTATTTTATGCATTCAAGAAACTAAAATTTCTCGACTAATTAGAATAGAATTATGTTTCAAAAATTTTGTCCCATATGGGAGAAAATTTTTGAAGCCTTGGTTATAATTCCAAATAGAACTTTTGCAAAAGATGAATTGGATTATAAACATAAATACAATTTTATACAAGAAAATATTTAAAACAGTTTTTCTTAAAATTTATTGGATTTGTTTTGCTATTTCTCCAGTTAATTAATTAGACGGTTCTCTGTCTTATAAATAGGATCGAATTAAATTGATTTGAAAAAATGAAAGAGAATTTAGGCCAAAATTTATCAAAAAAATAATGGTCTTATAAAAAGGGCTTGCTATTGTTCTCATTCGATAAAGGTGAGTGAAGTCTATAAGGAATTGAAAGCAAAAAAATCATAAATCATGTTTTATTAAGAGGATTTTAATCAAAATATGGGACAATATTTTTGAAACATAATTCTATTCTAATTGGTCGAAGAAATTTAGTTTCTTGAATGAATAAAATAGTAAGAATGAAAATAAATTCAAGTATTTACTATCCATAAAATATCTGTTAGTTATATTTCTTGCTATTTAGTTGCTTCCTCAACCTATTTTCACTATGATTCACTAATATGGCACAAAATTTTTGAAGCCTCGGTATAAGTCTAGAATAATTGTGCATCATAGTGAAAATAGGATGAGGAAGCAACTAAAATGGCAAGAAATATAGCTAACAGATATTTTATGTATAGTAAGAATGAAAATAAATTTATCTATTTACTATCCATAAAATATAGCTAGGAGATATGTTATGGATAGTAAAGTTGATAAATATATAACTTTATATTCATTCTTACTATTTTATGCATTCAAGAAACTAAAATTCCTCGACTAATTAGAATAGAATTACGTTTCAAAAATTTTGTCCTATATTTTATCTTAAGATAATATAAAAACCAAAAGGGAAATTTATTGATCTGCCACGGAAATTCGGACATGACAAAACTAGTAACAACTATACATCTCATGAACTTTTAACACTTGATTTACGTGTTTAGTCATCGATTTAATTAAGTTTTTTTAAAAATTCTCTGGTAAACTATTCCACAACCTAAGAAGCTCTGTTTTTAATTCATCTGGATGATTGGAGTTTTTTCCTCTCAGCTCTCTTTTCATATAGGCCCAGATGTGTTCAATGGCATTCAAAGTGGGGCTTTGGCTAGGCCAAACAAAAACCTCGATTTCATTTTTATCAAGGAATTTACCAACAAGCTTAGATGAATGTTTGGGATCGTTATCGTGCTGAAAAACGTAGTCATTTAACCCCATTTTCTCTCCCGATTGTCTTAAGTTGTATTTTAATATATCAAAATAAACATATCTTTCCATTATACCATCAATAAAGACTAACTTTCCTACACTCTTGTAAGAAAAACACCCCCAAACCATCACACCACCTTTTCCAATTTTTACTGTAGTCTCTACATACTTAGTATCGAGCCGTTTGGATTCAGATCTCTATATATATGAACAACCTTCTTAATTGTAAAGAATAAATCTTCATTTATCTGAAAATATACCATTTTCCCAGTAATTATCATCTTGAAATATCCACTTTGAACATAACTCTTCCCATTTCCTTATATTTTTTGAAGCCAACAAAGGATTTCTTTCTGGAGAATAAGCATATATGTTAAGGTTATCTAAACATCTCCTAATTGTGTTATCTGAGACTGTTTTACTCCATTTTTCTTCGAAGATTTTGTTTAATTTCGGGACACTAGATTTTGGATTTTCATCATGAATGGCTTTTATAGATTTTATGTCATTTTTATCAAGAACATACAGGGTGGTGCAAGTAAATTTGGACACTCTAATTTTTGCGATGGGAGGTAATAAAAAATATATTTATTTAGCCAATTTTATATTTTTAAAATAAATAACTTTTCAAAATGGAAAATAAAAGTATATCTATTGAATATCAAAATAGAATAAGAATAAATGTTTATTAGAAGCTGGAATGTCCCGTACAGAAATATCACCTCATCTAAAATGCTCTCGACAAACTGTTTACGATATGAATGAAAAAGGCAAAACGATATGGAAAAAAAGGGTCTTGTGGAATAGAAAACTTTGCGCAAACACTAAAAAATTTATAAAGCGAATATGAAAAAAAACATGGAGTTTCTGATAGAAAATGCGCTGCAAGTTGAATTCTAGTTTAAGCTATCAAAAATGTAACAAAACTATAAGTAGAAGAACAGTGAAAGATATAGAAAATCAACAAATTGGGGGAAATATGCTTATTCAAGACAAAATAAACCCCTTTTAAGTCAAAAAGTATCGATGATAGAATTAAGTTTGGTCAAATTGTTGAAAATGCAGGGTTTTTAACTAAGGGCCCAAGAACAATAGAATTAGTTGATGATAACTAGGGATTGTAATCAGTTATCCGAAATGTCGGTTAACCGACAAAACCCGAAACCGATTTGCAAAAATCGGATAGTCGAGTTTGGAAGTAAAAATATTGACCAATTATTTTTTAACAAAATTTTAATTCTTCTGAAAGACACGAAATGATAGCAAGAAAAAATACAAAGAATTCGTGGGTTTGGAAATAGTTTAAAATAGATGGTGAAGAATCTGTGATTTACACACTATGTAATCTTAATTTTGCATATATAAATTCTTCAACTTCATCATTGAGTACTCATTTGGTCAAAAAACATGAAATAACAAAGGATGAAAATAAAGCTGCTTCACAGGATGAATCAAACAAAATAACTAAGTATCTCAAGAAAGAAACTCTTTCGGAGATTTTGGCAGCTTTTGCAGCAAAAGATGGATTTTCAGTAACAAGTAAGTTTATATCAATATTTTTAGAGATTACAAAATCACGACGCTTAATTGAATATGTTCAAAACAAAGGTTATAAAATGCCTAAATGTCCCACTACAGCTATGAAGTATATAATGGATTATTCAACCTCCAAATTAATTTATTAAACAAAAATATTAAGAATATATTTGATAAAGGAGTCAGATTTTCAATAACAGTAGACGAATGGACAAGTATAAAATCATATCTTTATTTGAATATCTCTCTACATTGTAAAAATATTTGTTTCCAGCTCGGTTTAGATTATATAAAAGGATCATGTGATGCAATTAAGATAATGGAGTTGGTTATTATGAAATTAAAAGACTTTGGTATCAATTTAAACTCTCATAAGTAGCATCGACCCACGACTGGGCTAGTCTTATGAAGAAATACGGAAGAATTAATGCTATATTGGCACAATTGTGTTATAATCATGCCTTGCATTTGTCCATTTTAGACTATTTTACCAGAAAGTTAAGGGTATAAATAATACAAAAAATATTTGTCTTGAATTACAAGTCATAGAATCTTCAGATGATGAATTAGATTATGAAAAAGAATTAGATGATGAAGATTTAGATGGGAATAATATTTATGACTATGACAATTTTTTTTAAAAATCAGCTATTAATGAAACTATAAGTAGTATTTTAAAAGATACTAGAAAATTAATTAAATTTTTTAGAGCTAAAAGCATCAGGATAAATATTTTGAAAAAAACTGGTAAAAAATCAAGCTTGGTTTTAGATTGTAAGACAAGATGGAATTCATTGATTCCTATGTTTAAGAGATTAATCGAATTTGAAATGGCCATAAAAGCTTCCTTAGAAGATTTGGGATCTATTGAATTGTATAAACCTGAATACTTCTCTCTTTACAGAACTTTATTAGAGATACTTGAGACTTACAAATCGGTAGTAAATGAACTATCTAAACAAGATACGAATTTGTTAAGGGCAGAAGGTACATTATTATTTCTTGTGGATACATTGAGTCAAAAAAATGACAACTTCAGTGCATCGCTACTCAAATCTCTCAAAATTAGGGTTTTAGAAAGACGTAATGCAGAATTGTTTCATTGTACAAATATCTGCATAATGGTTGGGTAGTTAAACCAGAGGATGTGACTGTTTTTCCTTACACTGACAAACATAATATAAAGATTTTTTCTTATGAGCTATTTAATAGGCTGTTTGGAGAAGAAACTTTACCATACAATTCGGAAATCGATACTGTTAATAGTGTTGAAGTTTCCAATATAGAATTGGATATTTCTCCCTTAGTATCCTCAGATTCAATTTTTACACAAATGAATAGAAGAATTGAAATGGTTTTGGAAGATAAATATGAATCTCAAGAATGCAACACAGTTAACTTGGAAAAGGAGTTTCAATTATTTGAGATCTTTGGTACTAGATCTATGAACTTGGAAAATCTCTATCAATACTTGTGCAGCATTCAGTCAACTTCAACCCCAAGTGAAAGAGTTTTCTCCGTTACTTCTTCTTTTTGCACAAAACAAAGAAACAGACTTAGTACCGATTCTTTAAATGCTTTAGTATTTCTTAAATACTGTTTTCTAAGATCTAGAGATCAATAAATTTTTTAATTTATGTCTATTTTGAAATTTTTGAGTAAAATACACAAATGAAACACGAAAACGGACGGTTATCCGATATTTTGAAGTTTTAAAACCCCGAAAACCGATTTCTCAAAAAAGTCGGTTTTTTGAAATCCCTAATAATATCATATTTACTGATGAATCTCATATTCAACTTTATACACAATTAAACAAAAGGAATAATCCATATTATACAAGCGAAAAAAGTCAGGTTCCAATAACACCTTGCCAAAAAAAATCACTTTCTATTATGGTGGCTGGGTGTGTGTGCAAATGGTTTGACATATTGTTGAAAAAGACCAAAAAGTAACAGAAAAATATTAGCAAGACAAAATCATTCCATTATATATAGAAGCTTTAAAGAACCCAAAAGTAATTTATAATAAAAGAAAAGTGACTTTTGTTCAAGATGGAAAAAGATAATATGCTACTTTTATAATCAACTTTTCAAACCGTATGGGGAAAGGAAAATGGCTAGGCAATAGCCCAGATTTGAATTCAATAGAACATCTATAAAGTATTCTTAAAGATTCCATCCATAAAAACCTTTGGCCAAGAAATAGGGAAGAATTAATCAAAAGAGTTGAAAAGGCTTGGAGCGAGATTGATAAGAATACAATTAAAAATATCTGTCGCTCTTTTCCATAAAGAATGCAAGAAATGCTAAATGCTAGTGGTGGAAGCACTGATTAGTAGTATTTAAATGTTCCAAATTATTTTTTTATGTATTTTTATCTATAGAAGTTATTGAGTTATTTCTATTTTATTAGAAAAATGTCCAAATTTACTTGCGCCACACCCTGTAAAGCACGTTATAATAAATAAATCAAGCAAAAGAGCAATTATGACCACAACCAGTAGGACATTCCGAATTCGACTCAAACCAAGAAAAGATATGATTCATATGACCACCATGACCACAACCTTGACACCAAGAATACAGACCTTTAACCGGCAGTCTACAAATTGAACACGGATTTGTTTCCCGAAAACAGTTTCTACAAAACCAAAATGATGGATTGATGTTAGAGTTAGCGAAATCAGACGGGTTCATTGGTTTAAAACAATTGTTGCAAGTTGTATGAAATGTTGTAGATGCTTGATTTCGTGTTGATATTTCTGAAAATGGACATTGATTAATAATATCATTACTATATTCCCATAGTCTTTTTCTATTCAGCAACTCAATATACTTGTCAAACCATAACAGTTGTTTCCATTTTGGTATTGTTTCGGTTGATATTTTAAGTGTTATCAGAACTAATGTAGGTGTTTGAACGTCACCAGAATCTGCTAATTCATCTAAACATGTCAATAGCATTTCACCTGGATCATGAAATGGATAATTCTTGCCACCTAAAAAAGAAAATGATCCAGATTTAGACTTCAAATCATTGCTTTTATGATTCGATTTATTGGTAGGAGCTTTGTCTGGCGTGTGGAACTTGGAAGGTGTTTCTTTCTCTATTTCAATACTTTGTTCTGAAGATTGTATATGTAAAGGGAATAATGATGGATCCGATAATTCTTCATTTATAAGCGCAGGATCCTGATCAAAAAGCTCTAATCCATCGAGCCACTCATCAGGCCCAGCAAAATCACCTGCAGTGAAAGTAGAGTTCGATTTCAAAACAGTAGGTTGAATAGAGGAGGGGGTAGATGCCAGAGGAGTTGAGCTTGCACTATTTTCAGCCACAGATTTATTGGCATACAAATTATTCAATATTTTGAAGTTGGTATATTTATCAAATAAAGTGTTTTTGGAGAATATAAAGATCACAAATTCCCAGAACTTCTCAATTTGTTTAAGTCCTACATCAGCAGCTACTTTCTTATTATGTTTCAAAATGCTAAACAAAGTATTATTTTGATCAATTTTATAACGATAATTAACAGCAAAGTAACCCAAATAATCCAACCAAGAAATACTATTCAAAGTCACGAAGCATTTTATAAAAGTTGAGATGTTGGCAGGCTTTCTATAATCTGGATCATAATTTTGTCTAGGTTCTCTAATATCCAAAAAGCGCTTTGAAATATTATTAATGCTGATATCAGCATCTAAAGGTTTGTTAGTAGAAACGATCAATACTTCATCATTCGGCAACCAAGAGGTCATCTTTTTGTTAAATAATTCTTCTGTTATAACTGAATCTTTATGTACATCATAAACAATAATATTCTTATCTTTAGAACAAGACCATAGATGATTTTCATCGTGCCAAAGGAAATCCGTGGTAACGTTAGTATGAAAGTCCAAGGCCAGGAATGGAACACAAGGTCTTTTAAGATCCCATATAAGAACCCGATAATCAGATAAAAGAGAACAGCTAGCTAGATGATATAAATGAGTATTAGGTCTCCAGGATACGTTAGATACGGGTGCAATGGTGGATATTTGATTTATAGGCTTCTTTGGTAACGATTCATTATACTTCATATCCCATATTTTTATCAATTTATCTCTACCACCAGATGCGATAGTCTTGCCATCCCAATGCCATTTGACAGTCAAAGCAATACCATAATGAGCATTCACTCTTTTGAATACTGTAGGAAATCGAAAATCTAATAATTGAATAGATCCATTTTCAAATGATGCTACTATCTGATCTTGATAAATTGGATTAAAATCAACATCTCTTACGCTTTCCGCTTTGCCTCCCATTGTAAGTGTAGCATTATTCTTTAATCTAAGATCCCATAGTTTCAAAGAGCCATCTTGGGATGCACTAATAAGCAAATGACCATTATTTTTATTGAATAGTATTTTATTAACGCTTCTATTATGTTCCGTAATAATTCGTTCAACTTTCTGATTCGCTCGTTCTAAATTCCAAAGAATAATAGAACCATTCGTAGCCGCTGTAGCCAATTTATTTGATGTTGTATGTATTCCCCAATCTACATCATTGCTGCTGAAATTCAAGTTTAATCGGTGTCCTACTCTTAAATTTACTTTTTCCGTTATTTCTTCATCATCGACTTGTAATATCTTTAATACTTCTCTTCCCGCTACTGCTACTAATGGTTGTGTACTACTCTTTGCCAATGCGTTAAGTGCTCCATTTAACTTATGATGCAATGGAAGCGTCACATCAGTTTCTTCCATCTCGAGTTTCAGTTAAAAACTTATAGCTGGAAAATTATTTTCCACTGACTAGATTAAGGATACAATTTACGATCTAAGTTGTAAATATATGTACATCTTCATATTCAAATTGATTTTTTGTGTATTTAAACTCCAAATTTATACGATGTATGTGTATAACCGTAAATTATAGCGTAGACACAAATTTTACCATTTTGTGCAAAGTTTATAAGCATTTAATGCCATTTAAACACTTGATTTTGAACTTTTAGAGAAATTTATTATGACATTCAGGAATAAAAGTATTTTATTTTAGGAAAACAATCCTTTCTTTTAGTAGTTAGTGCCTTCTGAAGGTTGAGATAAATTTCTATTAGAAAATATAGTCATATCTCTATAAAAACATCAGTATAACAAAATTAACTTTCTAATATCTAACAAAATTTTCTCTAAAGTATATTCTGGCTTCCATTCTTTTAAACATTTTAATTCATTTTTAATAAGCTAAATACATTAATTTATAGCTGGTAATTACTTTTCCTGTTGGGTCTACGCATTTCATATTAATTTTAGTTTTAAAGGTTAATTCTGGTGCTACGGAAGGATAATCTTTTCCACAAACTATAATCAAATTATATATACGATTCTCGTAAGCAGTCTATAAAATAAGTGAAAAAATAAAGATTATGATGAATTTTAATGATGAGGAGTAGATTAATACGTTTAAAGGTCCGAAAATGGTACCATTCCAATTAACTAATTCAACATCATCTCCATTTTCTAAACCATAACTAATAGATCCACTACCAACTCCTTTTTCTCCATGCTCTAATTCTTCTAATAACCTAAAGTTTCTTGGTATCTCTAATTCTTAATTAATTTTTGGGCTTTTACTGGCACTCATTCTTTTTGAAAATTCGTTATTCAGTTAATCAACTTGTGAATTCTCTCAGACAAAAAATTCAAGTAAAAGAGAAAAAATAGTGATAGGACTTGTTTAATTAGGGGTATAAATATGCATTTATCTACATTATAATGAGATAAACTTACTCTGAGCTACATATTTGATAAAAGATTACATGTCTCAATCCAAGATTGCCAACAAGAAGTGGTTACTTGTAAGAATAAATATGATTATTTATTTTCGATCATTTCAAATGTTATTTATTTGAATATCGAAAAGGCTGAAATATGAAAAGATGCACTCTAAGAAACCGAAAAAGTTAATAAACACAATACTCAAGTAAAAATCATTTATAAAATTTGGAAATTTAATAAATAACAAGCAAATATATTAGATAAACAAATATGGTTATAATCAGAAAGTCAGTCAAGGCTGAGGTACAGAAATTCGAAGGATCAGTTGAATGTATACAAAACGATCAAAGTAATAATATAGGAATTAGAGAACAAATAGGAAGATTAAGAGAATAGAAAAAGCTTCTTTGAAAGGGCGGAGAAAAAACACGCTTAGTTTTTTATTACATGAATAGACTGAATAAAAAACGATTAATCAATGAATATCTGAGATTTAAAAACATTCTCATAAGCATCTAAATTTACATTACTATTTTTTGTATTTATTCTCATTTTCAGTATGATTTATTCATTTTGTCAAATCAAATATTCGACTTTTCGATTTGAAAAATAAAAAGCTAATAGAAATTTCTACAGCTTTTGGGATATAAAACCTTCTTTTTATTAATATTAGGCTTAACTTTATAATTCATTTTGTTTAATATTCCCGTTTATTGTTTTAACAATTCTTGATTTTTCGAAATAAAAATGATTTCATGAATATTATGTACAATTCTCTCTAAGCCGACAATTATATAAAACTCACGATTACTATCTAGCCCAAAAGTTGCTACTATACGATATTTTACTATACTGATCTTGTTTTGTAAAAATTTGAAATCAAAAACATGAATAAAATAATGATAATTTATTGGGAGATCAATTTTAATTTCCCCAACTGTTTTTTCAAAGCCTCTATCTCGTTTTTAGATTCACCAGAAATGATTTTAGCAATATTAGCCTTTTGTAAAGCGATTTCACGTTTGGAAATCAATTCAGTAAGATTGACACCAGAAATATCCAAATAAAAATCAAAAGGACCTTCGAAATCCAACTTCCAACAATTAGGCATCGGGTCTGAAACAATAGATAATTTTTTACACCCTTTGATTAAGGATTTCAACACCAACAAATTAGCTTTCAATTCATCATGGTCAGCTTTTGGAATAAGATAAAAGATAGCATTCTTAATCAAATTAAATTCGACCATAGTAGACCGAGCCGATTTGGATGCATTAATAATACTATCAAACGAATTTTTACCCTGTCCTCTTTCTGATATAGAAACCGGGAACTTGGCCAACGAAATAGAATCCTCCAGTTTATTGAGTTTAAGACAATGAAGATAAAGACGTTGATACAATTCTTCAGTTAAATAAGGCATAAATGGATGTAGAAGCTTCAATCCTTCATCCAAACAAGTAAACAGAGTATTAGCTAATGATTGTCTTGATTTATCTGAACTAGGTGTATCTATAAGTGGCTTGATCGCTTCAACAAATACATCACAGAACTCATATAACCAAAAGTTATAGATAGCTGAGGTTGCATTGATAAAATTATAATCATCCAATTCTGCTTCGACTAATTGAATGCATTGATTTAGTTTGCCCAAAATCCATTTCTCTACCAAATTAACCTGTTTGATAGAAGTAACTTCATAATCATGCGGTAATTTCTGCATGGAGAATCGGAATGCATTCCACAACTTATTACAAAACTTTCTATAACCATCAACTCTAAGGATATCCAAATTCAAGCTCAGATTTGATGAGGTATAAGCACAAAGTGCAAATCTGAGAGCATCAGTACCACATTCTGGTATCCCATTAGGAAAGTCCAATTTCTGACCATCAATCGCCTTAGCGACTTCTTTTGTGTCCAAATTACCATTGAGTAACTTATCATTCAATTGATTCAAAGAGATACCTTCAATCACATCAATAGGATCAATAACATTGCCCAAACTCTTACTCATCTTACGACCATGAGCATCTCTTACCATACCATGACAAAATACAGTAGTAAAAGGCAATTTACCAGTTAAATAAAGTCCCATCATTACCATCCTTGCGACCCAGAAGAATAGTATATCCCATCCAGTTTCTAATAGCTTGGTCGGATAAAACTTATCTAAATCTAAAGTCTGACTAGGCCAACCTAAAGTAGAAAATGGCCATAAACCAGAACTAAACCAAGTATCTAAAACATCTTCATCTCTAATCAATTCAAATTGCTTATCAGGGAATTTCTTTTCAGCTTTTAGTTGTGCTTCTTCTAAACTTTTAGCTGCTACCCAATGTTCCTCTTCTTTATCATCAGAGTCTTGGAATTGGATTTTATAAGCAGGAACTTGATGACCCCACCAAAGCTGTCTTGAAATACACCAATCCTGAATATTTTCCAACCAAGCGAACCATTGTTTATGTGAAGTTTTCGGCAAAATAACCAACTCTCCTTTATTAACTGCCTCTAAGGCTGGAGGAGCCAGGATAGAGCAATTGACCCACCATTGTGGCTTCAATAAAGGTTCAATAACATCTTTTGATTTCCCACAAATAGGTATAGACATCGGATTAGCTTTTTTACCTATATAAAGGCCAAGTTCCTTCAACTTTTCAATAATCAAATAACGGACATTAAATCTCTTCATACCTTTAAATAGTGAGCCAGCATTGTCATTATAAGTTCCATCATCATTTAATAGATTGATAGATTCGAGACTATGTCTTTTACCAACGATATAATCATTAAAATCGTGGGCTGGTGTGATCTTAACAGCACCGGTACCAAAATTCATATCAACTGCTTCGGAATCTAAGATCAGAGGAATTTGACGGTCCAAGAATGGATGTTGTAATTGACGACCATGATATTTTGTATATTTAGCATCTTCTGGATGAATTGCAACCGCTACATCACCTAACATAGTTTCAATCCTAGTAGTAGCAACGACAATCTTTTCAATTTCAGTCTCATTAACAACCTCAGAGTTCAAAGGAACTAATTGATAAGCAAATTCATGGATGACAGCAAATTCAATAACCTTATCATACCCTGGTACTTTTAATTTGGTAGGTTCTTTCAATTCGATTTGTTCGACTTCCAAATTCGATAATGTAGTGTTGAGATGGACGCACCAATTAACCAATTTTGTATCCCTATAAATAACGCCATCATTAAACAATCTCACAAACGCCTCTTCAACGGCATCCACCATTGAAGGGTCGAGTGTGAATTGGGATCGTGTCCAATCGAATGACCCACCTAAGCGTTTTAATTGCGTGTAAATGCGTGTGCCGAATTGCTCTTTCCATTCCCAAATCATTTCAATCAAATTAGCTCTACCGACATCATGTTTTGTCAAACCTTGTTCACGCACCAATTTCTTTTCAACCACAATTTGAGTGGAGATACCAGCATGATCACAACCAGGCAAATATAATGTTGCAAACCCTTTCATTCGTTTATAACGGATTATACAATCTTGAATTGCAATAGTTAAAGCATGTCCTATATGTAACGAACCAGTAATGTTAGGTGGTGGTAATGCAATCACGTATGTTGGTCTCTGATCATCAGATTGACCTTCATATATATGGCTTTGGGTCCACCAATCGTACCAACCATATTCCACTTGTCGGGGTTGGTAGGAGCTAGGCATCTCGCCACTACAATCTTTAATAAAATTAACTTTTGATCTGGGTGTACCTTTCTTCTCTCCTAATGGCCTAGAATTTAATTTCGCCTCCCAGGCTTCTAATTCTATTCTCAATTCTTCGCTTTTATCTTTCTTTTTACTCTACAAACAAAGAACGATTCAATAAGAGGAGATTACGATATTGGAAAATTCTTTTTTATTATTGATTTTGGCTTCTTGTTCTTTTTGTTTCTCAAGTTTAGCTAAAAACTTTGCTTCTTTAGCGGCTTTTTTGGCTGCATTCTTTTCAGCATTTTTCCTCTCTTTATCCATTTTGGTTGTTAATCTTGTAAACAGGAAAGATTTTTTTGGATTGTATGCTCTAACCAACCGTTTACAAAAAATCATAGTCCGAATTGTTAGCTTCTTGGCTTTATACTCATGATGAATAAATTACAATATATGCTTATATACTCAGTTTTGGTTTATACCAATAAAATATCGTAGTTTTAAGTCATTGACATAGTTTTTTGTTCACAATATGGTTATTGAAAATAAGCACATAAATAGTAGCATTTTCGATTAGTTTAATTTGTAAACATTATAAAAAAATTGTTATTTTTAAAATCCATTTTATAGATCGATTAGTGACTTTACAGTGCGCGAAAAAAAAGATAGACGCAGTAACAAATTTTAATTTTAACGTAAAAAATAAAATTCAAAAAAGGTTTTTTCAGTAATATTAAATTGAAAATGCTTAAATAACTATGTTTTTAGAAAAAATAATATTAAAATTTACTAAAGTTGCCAATAAAATTAAGATAATTGAAAGTTTTAGATCTGAAACAGCGAAAAAATGATAGACGGACTAACGAAAATTTTAAATATAATTTAAATAAAAAAGTTTTAGTAACCTGATGAGTCACCTATATTTTTAATTGTCTCAAAATTTTTATTTGGGAGACTTTTATATAAATTTTGAATGTAATTTTGATCGATTTTTTCCCAACATGATATTATTGAATTTTCAAGGTCTTCTAAGTTATTATATTGCTTTCCACCACTATAGACTTCTCTTGCCAGCATTCTCTAAACATTCTCAATAATAATTAAATCAGGTGATCTGGATGACCAGTCCAAAACATCGATATTTTTTTCTGAAATCCAATTTTTAACTAAACTTGCAGTATGGGTATAAGCATTATCTTGCATAAAAACCCACTCAGATCCAGCAAGATTTTCACTTTTATTAAATATAATTTGTTGGAGAACATATATATATGAATACCTATTCAATTTAGATTCACAAATAACCAATTGACTTTTATTATTATATCCTATTGCGGCCCAAATCATTAGATTTCCGCCGCCCATTTTCCTCTTCGATAAAATGACCTCCTCTTTCCTCAAATCATGAAAATAATAACTATATCCATCAGGACCATCTAAATTTAACTTTTTTCGTCACTAAATATAATTTTTCTCCACTCTTTTGTCCAAGACATGTATTTTAGAGAATTCCAATTTTGCTGTTTTATACTTTGGCGTCAATTGTAGTTTTCTTTTGATTTTTTTTCTCACAATAGTTGGAGATTCCTTTAAATATGGGACAAAATTTTTGAAGCCTCGGTTATAATTCTTTCATCATAGTGAAAATAGGTTGAGGAAGCAACTAAAATAGCAAGAATTATAACTAACAGATATTTTATGGATAGTAAAGTTGATAAATAAATCAATTTATTTTCATTCTTACTATTTTATTCACTCAAGAAACTAAAATTCCTCGACCAATTAGAATAGAATTATGTTTCAAAAATTTTGTCCCATATGTTTGACTAGTTCGCAAATGAGCTGTTAAACCATCTTCAGACATAATTTTAGGTGTTGATAATGTATAATAACTTTCTATTTTCCTAATTATACATTTATTTCTAGAGCTTGAAATTTTAGGCCTTCCTGAGCTTTTATTTTTTCCATGGTTTTTTGGATCTGAAATATAATTTCGAACAACATGCTCGCTTCTTTTAATTCTCATAACTATCTCTCTATTTGATAGTCCTACTTGCTTATAGGCATTAATTTGTCCAATCTCTTCTTGTGTTTACTTTTTTCCTTTCCCCATTATTCGTTATTTAATATTTAATGAAAAAAAATTATTTTCAAATTAATAATAAACCAATATTTTTATATTAGCATGTTTTAGCTGTTTAAAACAGATTCATATATAGAAAATTTAATAAAACTTTTATTGCGCCTATCTTTTTTTCGCTGTTTCAGATCTAAAACTTTCAATTATTTTAATTTTATTGGCAAATTTACTAAATTTTAATATTATTTTTTCTAAAAACATATTTATTTAAGCATTTTCAATTTAATAGTACTGAAAAAACATTTTTTGAATTTTATTTTTTACGTTAAAATTAAAATTTGTTACTGCGTCTATCTTTTTTTCTCGCACTGTATTATAAACAGGATTTTGAACCGATATTTCGATCAGAAATTGCAGCAAATTATACATCCATCATTTAAATCTTAACAACTTCACAGAAGAGGTATTTTATTGAATTAATACAAACTTCTTTATATTCTATTTAGAGATAAATAGTATTAGTAAATGACTATTTTAAAGAAAAAGGAATATAAACCATTTGAGATGAATCTCAGAGAAAGAAAGATTGTAAAGAACCCAGCTAT
>NIPM01001400.1:0-20171 GCA_002738285.1 Holacanthella duospinosa
AGTGACCAGATTCGATCTTGGAGAAATAAGAATGAAGACCCACCTGAATTTGTACTTCAATATAAATATGAAAAAAAGAGAATGCCAATATTATCAATGGATTTTCAAGGTGTTGCTTATTGGAAGCTCTGTGCTCCTAAAGAGACTGTAAATTCAGATGTCTATAAAAACTTCCTAGTTGAATCATTAAGCAAATGGTTACCTGACAAGAAATTCAAGGTACCTATAATATTACATGATAATACCAAGCCGCATAAATCAAATCTTATAAAGCAGTATTTTATTGATGAAAATATTCGGGTTTGGGATCATCCTCCCTATAGCCTTGATATTAGCCCACCTGATTTCAATTGTTTTGGGCAATTAAAGAGGAAGTTAAAGGAAAACATTTATAATGCTTGGCNGTTTTGGGCAATTAAAGAGGAAGTTAAAGGAAAACATTTATAATGCTTGGCATGAACTAGAAATTCAGCTAGAAAGTGCAATTAAGGAGCTTAATGCTAAAGGTTTTATGAATGGTATCCAGAAGTTACCCGAAAGATGGATAAATGTAATAGATGCANCTTAATGCTAAAGGTTTTATGAATGGTATCCAGAAGTTACCCGAAAGATGGATAAATGTAATAGATGCAGAAGATTTGTATCTATAAACATACTAATTTTCAACTTTATATCTTTTATAGTAAATTTTTTATTTAATTTTTTTCGAGTGTCTCTTTGCTCGGAACGCCCTAATATTTAAAATGACTTATTTATTTTTCATTAAATTTTATTAAATTTAAAATAATTGTTTTTTATGAAATGGATTCATTTAAAATAATAGATTAAATAAGTTATTAATAATAAATTTAAAATAATTAAAACAATTCTTTTTGTTGCGAAATAAAGTTAATTAAAAATTATATTAAATACATTCATTATAATGATAGTTTTATAAAATAATTATGACAATTGATTTTAGTTCAAATATTATGAATAAAAAAATCAACTTTAGTCCAAATGTCCTTAGACCAAACGTCCGGGAACCAATAAAATTTACAGTATTTTTCACATTTTCTGCGCAAAATACATGCAAAATTTTTCGCAGAAAACGTGAAAAATACTGTAGTCAAACAAGAAATAAATTTCAAAATGAAAAAATACGAGATAATGTATGTAAATACTTTTTATGAATATATTTACATTTTAAGAGGCCCCATGTCAATAAATAGTTCCCTGGTCTTATAAGTCCCCTTTAATTTATATAATGTATTGAACTTTTAAAAATGTACACAATTTCCAAAATGTGCATGATTTTGCGCAGAAAAGGTGAAAAATACTGTAGACTAATCCAAATAAAACTCAATTTTAAACACCCTAAAATATGCAGATTTGATCAATTTTCGAACAAATATAAGTGCTGAATTAATAAACAAAAGTTATATGAATATTTATCTCAATTTCTATTACAAAAAATGTAACAAATGTTTTTTTGTTTGTTGGAACTACGAATCACATGAAAAAACGGTAGCTGAGTAGAGTAAGATGTTTTTGAAAAAACATCGAATTTTTTAAATATGTTTAATATCTGTTATATTTATTACAAAATTGATTCTCTAATATTATAAAGTGTTGGTTTATGCTTATATTGACTCGTTTTTAATAATAATTTTATTACTAATAAAAGCCGAAAATAATCCAATAAATCAATGTCAATCAATTCGGTTTTATATTTCTCTTAGATTTGATTTACCAAATGACTTTTATTATAGTTTCTGGTTGAAAAAATCAGTGATGGAACATGAAATTTCATTAAAAACTTAACCTGTTAATAACTTTTTAAAAAGACATTATGTCGATTTTGGATCTTTATTTATGATACAAACACACCATTTAAACCTATTTTTATCAAAAAATATTAATTATACTATGATATTTTGTAATTTACTACAAAAATTGGTTGAGTTCAAAATGAGTTTAATTTCAACTCATTGACTGAAAATTTTGCAAATCAATGGCAGGAGGAAAAAAGTCAATAAGCGTTGAATGGATAAAGTCATACATAATGGTAAGGTAAGACCCAAATGTGTCCACTGTAGCCACTTATGAGCACCTTTGATTACAAGATTGAAAAACCACATTTCTACTTTTGAAGGTTTGACTGATAAAAGTAAATAAATAATTTAACAATTAGGGAACAAGAAAAACAATAATAGATTGAATATGACTGATTCAAAAAATTCTACTGTAGATTTAACATCAAATGCTGATTCAATCAAAGAATTTAATGACGATCAAGATTTAGAATCAATCTCTGAAGTATAAGTCTTCCAACTTCAATCAATAATGAAAAAAGCTTGATAACTAAGTATTTAGATTTTAACAATGAAAGAAATCAAGCTCATCTTGAATACTTTCAATGTAAATGGATGTTCAATTCTGGTATAGCGCTTTCAACTACTGAAGATCTATATTTATAGAGTTTGTTAAAGCCAACTTGTTTATAGAAAAAAGCTATCAAATAGTTTATTAAACACTTATTATAGCGATTCCTATAAAACTGTATTGGAAAAAAAATAAAAGACGCTGATACAGTAGGAAGTTTAATGGACAGTTGATCAAATGAGGGTATAATTAACGTCATGATTACAACACCATTGCCGCTTTTGTATAAAAGCGTTTTAGTAGGTGGTAATAGACAAATTACTGAATATATAGCCACCCAAATTGAAACCGTTATTAAAGATATTGGTGATGAAAAAGTTGGGAGTTTTATATCGGATAATGGTGGGAATTATACAGCAGCAGCTCAAGTTATTAAAGATAAGTATAAATTCTGAATTGTAGCGCGCATTTGCTTTTTACAGATATGTGTAATATTAGAACTTTCAATAGTACAATTGAAGATGCTAAGAAAGTTATTCACAATATAAAATACACTCAATTATTAAACAATGCTTATAATAAAAAGATCGTACCATCCAGTAATGCTTCTGGCACTCAATCTCAAACATTCTCATCTTTACCTGGAGTTACTATAATGAATGACGATGATACAGAATCCCTGTTAGATATAGAGTTCCTAAATAGCTTGGAATTTACTACCTATGAAGAGATTGCGGAAATTGAAGATCACCAAAATACATCTCCATTAACTTTACTCATGCCAAGTGATGGGCTTCTATTTATTATTGTCTTAATAGATTGTATAACTCTCGTCAAATCATCAAAGATTTAGCTGCTAAAAAGGCTACCTTGTTCAAACCTGATGTTAGAAAGATATATATTTTTGGTGCAAGGTAGCATCTCTGATAATAATTTTGAAGCCAATAGTGGATGGTATCTTATATTTACAACCTGATAATATGCGTACAAGTGAGGTCTTTCTTTATGTTTTATAAATCTATAAAGGATTTACAAAATAAAAGTACTATAGATCTAGATGTATATGAAAATTTTCTCAGCTTGTTTTTAGCCAGAAAGGAGATGCTTATTAAGCCTATTCATCTTGCTGCCTATTTACTTGATCCTAAATATAAAGGAGAACATTTATCTTTTGAAGAAGCAGTAATTGCAACCGAGGTTATAGAGAAAAAAGTGAAAATGAGATTTCTTTCTACTCCATTTATAGCAATGGACGAATTAGCACAGTATAATGATACTAAAGGCGTATTCTCAAGAGATTGGGTGTTAGAAAAAATTAAGAAGAATGATCCTATTCATTGGTGGAGAGGTTGTTTTTTAAAGTCGCAATTAGTCAAAGTAGCTGTTGAAATTCTTAACATACATCCTACTACTGCTTCCGTAGAGAGATCTTTTAGCAAGTTTGGCTTCATTCACTCAATCAAAAGAAACAGATTATCTTTTGAAAAGGGATTTATGTCACATTTCCTTCAATAATAGAGCGTTGAATAAAACATCCAAAGATGCTAAAGAGTCTAATTCCAATAAAGTTGGAAGCTTTAAGCCATTGGAGGAAGATTGTGCAATGGATGTGTTATCTAAGTTTGACGGCTACGATTCGGTTCATTGAAAATTTAATTACTGGACTTTGAACCTAAATATAAAGAAAACGAGCTTCTTTTTTAATAAAACTATTTATCCCAAAATATTATGCATGATTAGAGCTTTTTATATGCCAAATTTTATGTCTTTATCTCTCGAAAAGTTTCAACTCGGTCCACTTGAATTTTGATCGATATTTTTGACTTTCTAACGCAAACTGAAGGATAAATATTTATTTTTATGAATGTATCAAAACATACATAACGATCTGAATACACCCGATTATATTAAATTTCACTAGCATTTACCCTATATTTACTGAGAAATCGATTAAATTACACAAAATTCAATGAAATTTCATTGAATGAAAAAACATTGATTTTTCTCATCACTAGAAAAAATATACCATAAATGATCATCATTATACCAAGATAATAATAAATATTACGCGGCTACCGAAAAAACACTGAAATAAGTATAAATATAAGGTTATAAGCTAACGATAACTATGATAAAAATCGCAACATTTATTACTTACTACTTTGGTCTTGCTAATTGTGGACAAATCGTGAAAGAAGAAAATGAAAAATTATTTGGTAAAAACATCACAAAACAGGTCTGCTCAGTTAAAGGTGGAGATCAAGTGGTAGTTCCATACTACAATTCCACTGAAACTGGCGCTTGGTTATGTTATTCTGAGATAGAGATAAAAGGTGTTCAAGTGAATGGACTTCAAGAACAAACTTACTTCACTGTGGTCTACAATTCCAAGCAAAAAACTCATGGGCCAGATATTACTTATATAGATGGCAAGTATTATGACATTGGTAAATACTGTATTAGCGATTTGAAATCGATCGATTTTGATAATTTCTACATCTCTATTTATCAAGCTCTTTTGGACGGTGGAAATAGCTCTTTTGTAGGTATGGCTAAAGTGGATGTACAAACTTTCAAGAGTAACTCTACTAGCAACAACATCAGTTGTAATGCGTCTTATGGGTTAATCAATCTTTTTAATAGTGAAAGTTCAAGTGCTTCAATTCAGGTCAAGATCAATTATGAAGTCAAGAAGTTTTAAATTAAAATCCACTTTTTTTAAAAATGTGAATTTTTTTAAAAGTATTGAATTGTTTTGTCAATCTAGATAAAAATAAGGCCTTGTGAAGTTTCAGTAGATTTTTAATTATGTAGCTTTTTGGGCCCGAAAATGAAAAATATTTAAAGTAGAAACTATGAAGTTATTTATTCTGGTATACATCTGTATTATAAAGTGTAGGACTATAGAAGGAAGAAACCTTATTTAGCCAAAATCTTGAACGAAAAATATGTTATACACACAATGACATCAAATTCTAATATTTAATTAACAAGATATAAGAACTTTAATAATACTGGTTGTGTTTCTCAGAAGTGGAGATATACGATGTAGAAATCAATGGCCCTCAAGACGATGCTTATTTTATTGTGGTGTACAATTCTATTCAGAATAATCATGGGTCATACAATATATAATAGGACAATTTTATGAGAATGGTAAATATTGACTGAGTGATTTGAAATCTATCAATTTAAGTAATTTTTATGTCTCTATTTATCAAAATACTGCCTTTAGAAGCACTTTTGTGCGATGATAGGATTAATACAAAATATCTAAAATCGAATTCTATAAATAATAATGAAAATTTTCGAGGGCAATTTTTTTAATTAAGGAAATATGTTTCAATAATTAGGCTGGTTTGATCAAAATGAACTGAGATATGCCCTAAACATGACTTGACACCTGAGGGTCAAACCTCAAATGATTCAAGTTTAAAATCTAGATTTTTTTCGAAATTTAAGGCAGATTCTGCGAAACACCCCTCATTTATGCTAGGGAACACCCTCGGCTTAATTTTGCACGAAAAACCGTTTCGAAAAAGCTTTCATTTAAAATATAGAAAGCCATCCATTGTAATTATCGATTAATGAGTCTTTTCGAAATAATTTTATCAAGATTGAACCGAGGGGTGTTTCTTAGCATAAATGAGGGATATTCCACAGAATTTACAAAATTTAAAGACAGATTTTCAATTATTTTCCAAAGTTCAATTCTAAAGGAATCTATTGAACTATAAAATTATTGAAAAAAGTTCTAAGGTGTGGTCCGTTATTCCCGTCCAATTTTATAAATTTAAATACAGACAAAGTATGTGATTTTTGAAACACATTTATTTATTAAATTAAAGCAATAAAATTTTAATAACCTTTATTTTTAAAGATTTAAAATCAAAACAGTGCAAATGCAATCTGCCACTATTAACGAAAATATTGGTTCTAAAAAGACGACTAGACACTTTAAGTACAAAAACTATACATAAATCTGTAGAAGAAATAGGTACTTCTATTTATAAAAAAAGTCCTACTAAAATAATCACTTCTAAAGTCAAAAAGAAAATACCAAAATGTCCTTCCACATATTTCGAGGAGAAATGTATATAAACACTTTAAAAATGAAACATTAAATTAAATATATTTTATTTTTAAAATAAATATTACGCTTCTTATTATTTTGGTTTTTGGACAGGAATAATGGACCACACCTTATTATCCCAGAAAATGAGAGTTTTGAATTGAAATAATTTTTTTGACAAATGCCGGAAATATCGTATCCAAAAGCACTTGCAGTAATGGGAGCAATAACAGGAGTAGGATATGCATTAATGAAATTTACAGTACCAAATGATGAGCAATTATATCAAGTATGCCCTCACTTAACTTTCTAGCAATTATCCGATGAAAATAAAAAGAAAGTTGATGAAGCTAAGATATTACAAAAAGAATATAATGAAGATTTATTCAACTTTATACAAGAAAATGCGAATTCTAATCGTCCAATTTGGCAAGTTGAAGCTCCCACGGAACTAAAAAAGAAATACAAGAAATTATATGGTGTTAATTATTCTAATGATCGTTCTTAAATTATTCGAGAGTTTTATGAAAGCGTATAAAAATTTAATAAAACTCCTTGAATCAACTTTCTTGCGTTTCTCTTTGTTTAAGAACTAATTCCTGGCCCATCAATCTACGATAAATATCCTTGACGTCATTACAAGTAGTTTGAAAATGAGAAGTAGCGTCATACGATCTAGAGATAAAAATTCCATCCTTCGTACCATCTTCTTTAGGGACACAAATATCCGTAATCGAAACAAACTTCTCCTTAATGGGCCCCAAAAGCTTCATAGCTGGAGCGATTTCATTTTCAGGTACACTAGTTTCAACTAAAGTGGATGCAATAGCCAAATAATAGCCTTGCAAACAGACATTATGCGAAGATGAAACACACGCGATATAAATATCATGTTTTCTACCTAATTGATTCTGAGGAATAACAATTTGAACTGAATCAAGATTATCCGTACAAGGGATTGGGGCTGTAAGAAGACAGATAACTCTAATGATCTTTTGAACCTTCTCGACTTTATCAGGAAAATAACTAGGATCGCCAATAACATTCTTAGCTTTCACTGTCTACAAAAAACATAAATAAAAATATTCAAGAGTTTATACCTCTCCTTCCGATTTTACACCAACAAATTTGCCGTCTTCATAAATGACTTCTTCAATAGGTTTATTGAGCATATAAGTACCTCCATAAATAGCACTCAATCTATAAAATAATAAATCAAGCCAAAGAGAGCAACCTTGCAAACCCTTGAGGCAATTCACCTAATCCATAGAGTGGATAAATATAAGGAGATTTTCCATATCTTGCCATAGACCCCATATACAAAATAATCCTATTATAAGTGTCTCTCGCTGGCTTATCAATATACCTAATTAATTATACTAAGTGTTGATTACGTATCATCCAAATGAAGCGCTAAAGCATGGCCGACAAAATCTTGCGTACCTGACTCTAAGCCAAATTTCTTATAGATATCTCTCATAGTTGATTTATCCAAATCAAAACCTTGATGAGTAGTTGGAACATCTTGTTTATAATTTTGAATAAATTCGAAAAAGGATTTAGCTCTCCTCTTTTCGAACAAACCCATCAACGATGAAGTTAAAGCTTCCATTTCGGATGCTGGAACTTTGCTGACTTTTCCATCTCGATAGACGTACGAGCCACTGATTTGTTTGAATTCTAAGTATCGAGTAACGTCTGTATGAGTTAAGACCTTGACAAGTTCCCCATTAGCCATCATAAATTTTGGTATTAAGTCAATATTCCAATCTCTATCCTTACCTAATTCGGCTGGAGGCTCCGTATTCTTGAACTTCTTGAATATCTACAACGTCAATTAGTCATTAGGGTAGAGGTGGAACTTGTGATAAAGTCAAGCTAGCGCTTTCACCACCATAATATTCATTTCTATCCATATGCAACACTTTTTTACCTTCTGTACTTAATATGCCACTTAATACACATTCTATTAAGCCGGTTCCCAATATTATTACGTCGTATTCTTCGTCCTATATCTCGTTTTAGGTTAGGAGGGATACCATTTTAAAAAATTTGAAACCAAATTTTACATGCGACTTTTCTATGTAACTAAATGCAGCCTGGGAGCAACTCAAGTAGAAAAATAACAATAACGCCTGCATCTATGATGTAGACTTATCAATGGATTATTAAAGCGTTTACAGAAATCTCAAGAAAGTGATCTCTGAAGGATTAGGTTTGGTTTGGAAAATGAGTATTTAATAAAAACGAATAAATTTCAGAAAAGTAGATCTAGTCTCTTTATGAAGAATCAAAACTAATATAGCATTACCCAAATTAGTACACGAAATACAACAAACAGAAACAACATCCAAAACTAACGGCTTCTCTTGACCTGTAATCAATTCGTAGAAAAAAGCTACAATAGTTGGGAATAAGCATAGGAGATAAACGAGTATTACTGAGAAGATTTTTATTATCATTAATTTGCAATTGAATTTTTTCCCTACATGACCGAATTGAGAATTCTTATTAACTGTGATGAGCTTCTTAATCTGTTCAATCCTAGTCAACATAATAAAACTATAACTGAAGACCAAGATGGAGCAAGCACTTAACCCCTCGAGCGTAAAAATAATCACTGCTACTTTAGAGAGGACGGATCGATTTAAGGAGATCAAGCAATAGGACGCAGATTGCATTAAAAGGAATTCATCTTGAACAAATAAGATAAACCCAATGATCCAAGTTATTGCACAACTCATAAAGATTAAATTATACCACAGCCAACAAGTGAATTGCTTCTTCTTTACTATCAAATAATATCTTTCTAAACTCAACACCGAGACAGAATACAAGCTTGTATGAACGAACCCGGATAAGATGAGTCCTTCAAATTGACAATAGAAGTTCGAGTTCAAATAAGTGAAATAACTGGTATCAACTCTAATAGACTGAAATATTATTATGAAGATAGAGAGACAGATATCCGATATTGCAATCATTGTAATCATCTTTTTGTCAATGTTCTTCAGTTGATTCTTAATAGTTATGATTAAGATTGGTATATTCATTAACAGTGCAATGGAACTTACTATTAAGGCGAACCAGCCTACTACGTATTTTACGTTGCCAGATTCTTCAAGCTTGTAATAATTCTCCAAGATTTGAATCATTTTAAAATAAGAATTAAAAAAGATATATTTTCGTATTAATATTTATAGGTAGAATTAAAATCTATTAAATTTGGTTATGTTTTTATCCAATTTTGTCCTAAAATGGAGTGAAATTTTTGAAGAAAATCTGTCATTATGGTTGAAAAGTTTTAATAGTTATACAAAAAGCTATTTTGGTTGAAAAAATTGAAAAATTCTACATATACTTCAACCAAATGATATTTAAATATTTTATTTCCAATTATTTCAACCAAAAAACTATGTTTTCTTCAAAAATTTTCTTCTATATAAATAATTATCTCGTTTTTGCAAAAATTCGACCGAGTTAGCTTTTTATTCAAAGGAGAAAAAATAGCAACATTTTACCAGAGTATCTGGATTTAAATAGTTTCAATGTTCACCACAAGATAATGTTTAATTTTATACCTTTGAAGATTCAAACCTTGAGCCTATTTACGCCCAATCTAACCTAGAAGATTTAAAAGGTCTTATTCAGGCTATATAACCAAAAAAAGTAAAGAAAAATATACATAGTTATAGAAATCCAAAACTGATAGAAACAAAATATTGATTTGTATCTTCTTTAGTAGAATTAGAAATATTAAAGGAATCAAAAGATTTAAACATGATTTATTAAAACAAAAGATGATAAAATTAGAGCAGAATGTAGTGTAAACCCAGTAGACTAGTCGAACAGCCACTTTTCGTTTTATAAAATTTTCTATACTATTGTTTTATAGATATAGTATTTAACTTCTTATGTTAATTATCAAATCTTTTATAGTCCCATTTGTAGATTTTACACTTTTATAGATTATCCATTAAATAGGCGCACAAATTATCATAAGCATTTATACTACTTTTTAATATAAAAGGCTGGTTTAACTTAACTTCAATAAATAGAAAAAAATATTTACAATATAATTTAATTCTTCTAATAAACATTTTATCCATGCTACTAGGGCAAAAATAAGTTGCATCCAAAAGAGGCGATTTCCTTTTTT
Organism: Holacanthella duospinosa; assembly: GCA_002738285.1. Classification (NCBI taxonomy): domain Eukaryota; kingdom Metazoa; phylum Arthropoda; class Collembola; order Poduromorpha; family Neanuridae; genus Holacanthella; species Holacanthella duospinosa. The sequence continues at coordinate 10,596 of NIPM01001400.1, forward strand.
GAAAATCAAGCAAATTTTACTAATACAATTACGACTGATGGTTTTGTAGTTCAAGATATAAAGAAAAGCGCAATATATGATGTTATTAGAGTATATAAACATTCTTTTAAACTGGGTTACAATAATATCATTATTAGTCTGATCTTAAAATGGCCTATTTAAGATTATAGCGGCATTTTGAGCTGCTTTACGAAAAGCGCAAACATCATTTGATAAACGAATAAAACCAACATTTCCATATCTAAAATAAAATTTAATAAACCTGGTATAAATAAAAGTGCATCATGAAAATTTTCAAGTACGCAAAAGAGTATAAAAGCATATCAAAATTTGTGTGTCATTTTGCTTGCAAAAAATGGTCGAGAAAAAGATCCGAAATCGACAATGAAATTATGCCAATGCTAATGGCGATCAATTTTTAATACGACAATATTGTGATAATAAAAATATCGAATATTATACGATATTACCATCATATTTACTGTTTTACAAAATATTGTAACTTGAAAGTCAAATGCCAAATTTGGAAATATTTCAGAGCCTTTTATAAAAGGACAATATCTGGACAGAGGAATAATTAATGGACATAGTATTTATAATAGATTAATTATAAGTATGATAATAGTTACTTTTTAAAATTTTGGCATCTTTCCATTTATATTTATTTCTAAAATAGTGTGCATCATTTTTTAGCTAATCAAATCCAATTTGCTGCAAAATTGGAAAGTTCACCAAATTTTACGCAAATAAAGAAGAACGCGATGCTTTGATTTATTTGTGAAAGAAAGTATTATAAATATATGAATACAGTAAAATTTCGAGTAGAGTTTAAAGAAAAATATGGAATGAAACGGGAATTTGACCAACTTGATACCTTAGATAAATATTTGTATAACTTGAATAAAACATCAGTAAAAAATCTGTAAATATGTGTTTTAATATTCATCAATCAATTAAATAGTAAATAAAATTCCACAATTTTTCGTTTATCTTTGATCAAGATATTTTATTTTCATTTTTGTGCGGCTATTTAGTGGACCATCTACACTGCCCATCAAAAGTGATTCAGTGTTTGGAAGATTCGAACTTAAATGGTAATTCATGAATGAGTAAGACTTCAAGCAAGCTAATACTTATATGGTAGATAGATACAGCCTTTGTCTATAACATTAAAAATATTATAAATATGTTTTAAATCTTGATAGAGATATGATTGCTCAAAGTTGAAAGTAGGTGATTCTGTGTTTTGTCGAATTTTTTAACTTTTCATTCTAGAACATTCTAAAATATCGCAAAATTGTTCATTTTTATTTCAAATCCTTAACAGAAGGTATTAAAGCTTATTTGGTATGACAAGAAGAACATTGAAGAAAATTGAAACAAGAATTAACGAACTTGCTTTAAATGGAAAATCTTCAAGAAAAATAGCTGAAATTGTTGGAGTTTCACAAGCAACAGTGTCAAGAGTAATAAGTAGAGTTGAAAAATATACACCAGAGCCTATAATAGGTCGTCCTCGGGTCTTAGATAAGTATGATGAAAAATATATTGGAAGATTAGTAACAAGTGGTAAATGCTCCACCTCTACAGAAATACAGTGAGAACTCAAGACCTATTCAGGAATACCCGCCTCTTCGAGTACTATACTGCGCACATTAAAACGTAGCAACATCGTATCTAGATACAAAAAAAATGCCCACAATAAAAAAATCTCATTGTCGAGCAAGATCAGAATTTGAAAAAACACACAGAAATTGGGAAAATAAGGACTGAGATATGGTTATATGGTCAGATGAGACTAAAGTAAATCTAGAGGGATCTGATGGACTTGATAGAACTTTCAGGAAAATCGGGGAACCACTCAGAGATCACAATATTACTCAATCAAAAAAAGTCGGTGGTGGATCAATTATGGTTTGGGGATGTATGCTTTTATCAGGTGTTGGGTATCTTTGTAGAATTGATGGTAGTGTTAATGCTGAGATATATGAGAGTATTCTGGATGACGAGCTGATGTATACAATTGACTTGTATGGCTTGGAAAAATCTAAAATTGTCTTTCAAAATGACAATGTGTCCTCTTATACCGTTTCAAGTATAAAAAAATGGTTCAAAAGAAACGAAATAAAGGTAATGAGATGGCCTGCACAATCTCCTGAACTTAACCCAATTGAGCATCTATAGGATCATATGAAAAGAGAGCTAAAAAATCGACCAACATGTAAAGACAAAGATGAACTTTGGGAGAGAATTCAAGATATATGGAACAATATTTCAGCTGAAGTATGTCTTAAGCTTGTTAGGTCAATACCTAGAAGAGTCGAATAGATAAAAAAAACCAAGGGCGGGCACACAATCTATTGATTTTTCATTTTTTTAAAAATTCGTCAAAACACTGAATCACCTACTTTCAACTTTGAGTAATCATATCTCTATCAATATCTAAAAGATATCTATAATATTTTGACATGTTATATACAAAGGCTGTATCTATCTACCATATGAGTATTGGCTTGCTTGAAGTCTTACTCATTCTTGAATTACCATTTAAGTTCAAATCTTCCAAACACTGAATCACTTTTGACGGGCAGTGTATACTTAAATCAATACAGGCACTAATATAAAGTTATTTTTATCATTCTTATATAGGTACAAATTTCTTATTTTCTATTTTGCACACCTCAATAGTGTAAAGTGCCAAGAGCCACAAGTCAAAAATGTTGAAATGGAATACAGTATCTCACAAAAAAATGGGACAACCATATTTTATATGATTGTGAAGCCATATTATCTTTTATACAAATAAAAGAAAAAATATTATATTTATATAAAATATCTTAATTATATTATACGATTTTTTTCAAAAATTATCAATTATAATAGAATGATCAACAAAATAATGGGTAAAGATGCTATTCATTTTTTTAAAATAGAAGAAATATTCTTTAGACCGAGATCTTTAATTATGTCAAATAAATATAAAATACATTAAGAATTGAGAGAGTTATTGGTGTTTTTGTGCACAAAATTGGCACAAGACCTTTTAATGTGAAATTTCGAAATGTTTCACAGTTTTCTTTCTGTTATTTGACGCCTTTATTCATCAAAAAATTAATAAAAAATGGTGTTAGCATATTTGGAATGGATTGAAATTTCATTTATTTTTTAATTTTCGAAACATCTTTCATAGATCTAGAGTTATTGCGCATTATCTGAAATTAGAAGCATGCGATTTTCTCGTGATATATTTCATATTCATCAAAAATATTTATGCTATCTTCATATGATACGACTAAGAAGTACAAAAACATTCTTTTTTGATTTTTTTATCGATGGGAAATAATTCGGCCCACAAAAGGGTTAAAAAGGTAGGGTAAAGTGGTGTGAATTGTAACATTCAAGTTGTTTCAAAAACAAAAAGACGATAAATCCCGAAAGTCTTACCAAAGAATCAATCAATTAAACCGACCAAAATAAGATAATATTACTTCTTTCATAATATTATTTAATGTTTTATTAAAAAGACATAGAACTCTACCCAAAACTCACAGTCACCTTTGGATGACCGACTTGCCAATTTTGTTATAATTAAAAATAGGCGCAATTAAACAATATAATTCATAAGGCTTACTTAACCACAATAAAATATTAAATTTTAGAATATAGCGTATAATAAATATATAAACACTAATTGGAGCAAAAATATTAAAGGTACTCTTATAATCCCAAAAGAATAACTATGAAAAGTGAGATGTGCATAAAAACGACCAAAAAATATCTTGTTTTTTAAAAGTGATGTACCGTGGGCAACAAAACGGCGTTTGTATCAGTTTTTATTGAAAAGAAGATTCTAAAAAGAGAATTCGCTGCGTCTTAAATCAATCAGAGGTTTCATGATTCAAAAGCGATTCAGGTTGGAACTTTTGGGGTCCAACAGTTATCTTTTTGGTAACTAGAGGACCATATGATTTAAGCATGACTGCATTGGTTTCAGCTAAGATATCAGTATAGTATCCGGCGGTGGTTTTAGAGAAAGTTTATCTATTGATATAAAATCATTCGAGTCTATGGTTTATTTAGTTAGTAACTAATATAGTTTTCATGATTTCTGCTCAAAAAATCTCAACCAAAATAGAACATAACCTTCGAAAATTTTAAGCCATTTACCAAAAAAATAAACTAAATCAAGCATGCCAAGAGATTACCAGAGAACAACCACAAGTAGCTCCAAATACAGGTATTTATGGGAAACAACTGTAAATGAATGTGTTAATTAGGGAGAAAAAATAAGGAAGATTGCAAAATTATATAGGTTTTGTCATGTAACACTTACAAGAAAGATTGAACAATTTAAAAGCGGAGTAGATTTCAAAATAGGCTACAATCTGAAAAATAAAGTTTCTCTAATGAACAAGAGGCAATACTCGAAAATTATTTGATAAAAAGTTGTGAGTTTTTCCATGGATTTTCACTTAAAGATTGTAGAAGATTTGCATCCCAGCTAACAATTAGATATCAATTAAATTATCCAATAAGTTAGGGAGAGAATGAGCTTGCAGAACAGGATTGGCTTTATGGATTTATGAATAGACATCCAAAAATATCACTTCGTTCCCCTCAAGCTACAAGCTTATCTAGAGCATCAAGCTTCAATGCAAGCAAAGTAGCTCACTTTTTCTCTAATTTAAAATTTGTGATGGATAAATACAAGTTCCAGCCAGAATCAATATTCAACATGGATGAAATAGGTGTGAAAATTGTTCAAACGCTGGATAAAGTGATAGCTCGCAAAGGAAGCAAGTGGATTGGTGCTGTAACTTCTAGAGAAAGAGGATCACTTGTTGCTATAGCTGTATCAGTGAGCGCTATATATTACTATATTCCACCTATGTTTTTATTTCCAAGAATGAGATGTAAATCTTCTTTTGTAAAGGATGGTCCATTATAAAGTACTGGTGTCGCAAATGGTATTGGATGGATGAAATCAAGCGATTTCTATCATTTTTTAAAGCATTTTGTTATTCACACCAGATATAGCAAATCAACACCTGTTCTTTTGTTGTTAGATAATCAAGAATCCTACATTTCAGTAAATGCGATTGATTATTGTCGTTCAAATGGAATTGTAATAGTCACATTTCCTCCGCATTGCACTCACAAGCTTCAACCATTGGATAGATGTGTGTTTAGAACATTAAATACAATATCAACATAGCTACTGATAATTGGCTAAAAAAGAACCCTGGTAAAATTATGACCATCTATGAAATCCAAAGTATTTTTAAAATGTGTTTGTAGATTGCTGCTACACCGAAAAATATTCAATCTGGGTTTCATAGCACTAGTATATGTCCTTTAAATGAATAAATATTTAATGAAGAAGATTATATGCCTTCATATGTATCCAATCAAATTCTAGAAACCGAATATATGCCTGATTATACTCACAAAATTTGAATTTTGACCTAGAAGCTGTTCAGCCTATTCCTAAATCTACTCTTAAGCCCAAAAAAGTTAGAAGAACAAAGAAAAGTACAATTATAACCAGTTATTCTACGAGAAATGAGTCTATAGAAAAGCTTAAAAGTTCTAACGCTAGAAAAGAAGCATGTGAAAGAAATGGTAGCATTTTAGAAAAAGGAAAGCAAGATAAAGAAAGGTGAAAATTCAATAAATGATTACCTAAGATATATATTTGTTTTATATCTATACAGTTGTCTAAATAATAATAAAACTCAAATAAATGCAATGTTATATGGGAGTTTATTTTTGTTCAGAGTAGTCCTTTTATTAAATAATTGGTTGAACAAGAGTGAGAATAATCTAGATGCATTAAAAATTTAGTTGAATTAAGAAGAGAATCAAAAAGGGACTACTCTGAACAAAAATAAACTCCCATATTCCACCCCGTATGTGGCAAATTTTGTGGCTGAAACTTTTGATTTAAAAATAGATTTTTCTCGATTTTACATTTTATTTTTTATTGAAAATATAATTAAATTGATTTATAAACTTTATACTCTACTATCTTGTACATAATTATCTTTATAAATGAATTCATAAATCCAATATTATGCAAGTTTGTTACAATTCACCCCAGTTTACCCTAAATATGAAATTATTCATTATAAATTAGCATTTAAATCAAAAAAACCTTAAATGATTCGAATAAGTAATCTTGAGTATTCAGCAACATTCATAGATGCAAAGGCTAAAATTTTGAAATGGAAGAGCTAGACCTAGATTTAATAGACAAAATAATAAAGAACGTACCATTTATTTATGTAAAAGAAATCAATCAACTAAGTACAGAATATAATGAATTATTTACACCTTATTTATGGAAGCGTATCAAAAAGATGCCTTCTGTACAATTGCTCAAGAAATATGGTAAATTCATTAACTTTATTTACGAAGAAAAGACCAATAAAGTGCGGTTGGATTTCAGAAAAATAAAAGAATACTGTAACAACTTATGTTTGGTAGATTTAAGTGGCAGGAATTATGATTTAGACAACCATACGTCATCCCTATTTACAAATGTTTTTATTTACAACGATTTTGATCCTAATAAAAGCTCTTTTATTTTAGATGAAAACTGTAGTACTTATGCTGTTGCTATGGCTTGTCTTAAGATTTATTTCAAAGACGAGGATAAAGATCGGGCATGGAACAGGATCACCATTTCACATGTTAACCAAAAAGCACCTAAGATTAAAAGGATAATAATGGAATTGAAGACACTGGAGAATGAAAAACATCTTGATATATCCAAAGAGGATAATATTATGCAAAAAGAAATATTCAAATGTGTCAGATTTGCTAACATTGATTTACTTTGTAAAGAGGCGGACCTAAACCAATTTATCAACCTAAAATGTTTGAGTATAGTTGTAATGGACTTTAGAAGCCTATTTAATTATAAGAATATATTTTTAAAGAAGCTACATATTGTGAATAGACTAAATGGAGTTACACTAGCTGAAATATTTAACCATTTTATCAATTTAGGATTATTTAAGTATGATAAAGGATACCTCAATCCAAATAAAAATATACTTAAAACTATTCCTAAGAAGCTCAAGACGTTATCCTTTCGATACTTTTTTAAAGATTGTAAGGTTAAAAAAGATTTATATCCTAACGTGAATAGTATAATTTTTAGTAATTTTTATGAAGGCAATTTTTATATGGACAACTTTCCTAAATTACAAACATTGCATATCCAATGGTATGATCAACTGTCTTATCCAATAATCGAAGAACATTTAAAGAACTTGGTAATCAATGTAAACTTTTTGGAAGTTGACAATACAATAGAATTAATGAAATCATTCCTGAATGTAGATAATATAGTGATAATTTTGAATAATGAATATGTACATCTATATACCCAAATGAATAGATACTTATCAACTATTCCAGATTTCTCTTTAACAACCCATTACTTTATAGATACATCGTTTGAAAATCTTGATGTTGCTTTAGAATTCAATCCCGAAAACAATTATGCAGACGAGGATGAGGACCTTAAAAATGCATGTGAAAAATTAAGACAATATATACTTTTAAGGACTGACGTTAAGTTTATAGTAGGGTATCCTGATCTCTATAGATATTTTTAAAAAAGGTTTTTGTATAAATCATGATTTTTGGGCCGATTTTATATCCCCAGCTTTCAAACATAAGTGATGCGATTAAATGGGGGTATATTTAATAATAATATATAATTGGATCATATGTAGTCGAGAAGTATTTATTTAGGATAAAGATATGATACTTGACCAACTTCACATCCGAATTTTCATTGACACTTTCACAGACGCAGTCTGATTTGAGATTTTTTTGAAATCGAAGAATTAGACCTAGATTTAGTAGACAAAATAATAAAGAATATACCATTTATTTATGTAAAAAAAATCAACTAACTAAAGAATATAATGAACTGTTTACTCCTTACCTATGGAAACGTATAAGCAAGATGCTGCCTTTAAATTTGTTGACAAAATATGGAAAATACAGGGTGGTGCATGCTAATATGAAACAAATTTGAAATTAAATAACACCTAATAAACATGATCTTTAACCATGATTAATTTTAATTATTGTTCCTTAAACTTTAAAATATATATAATAAACTTCATTTTTAAATATTTAAAAATCATATATTCAAAAATTCCACCTAAAGTTAAAACAAGAATTTTTCAATTTCTGTGTCAAAAATATAGCTTTTCTATGATAATTAAAGAGCTTAAGAAAGACAATATTGGTGTTTCGAAAGCAACTATTAGCCGTGTAAAAACATGGATATTTATCCTTTGAAAAGTAAAGGTGGAAGAAAAAACAGCAAAAAAAAGGTCCGAGTCAAAATTTAAGATAAATTCAACCAAATTAAAAAAGCTCGAAAAGGATGTCAATAAAATTAATCCAAAAACTCAAAAAGAACTTGGAAGAAAGTACAAGGTCCACAGAACAACTATATCTAGAAATAGTAAGAAAAGATTAGCTATGAGAAGAATTAAAAAGAAAACTGTTCATTATTTGGATGAAGTTTCTATCAAAAAGAGGCGTGAAAGATCAGCGCCTCTCTCCAAACCTATCAGCTCCAACATTAAGAAAATCATCACAAGTGATGAAAAGCTATTTAATCTTTCATATAATAATGCAGAAACTACTCATTATTATCGAAAAATTGTGATAAGTCCTTTCAAAGAAAAACGAAAAAACCGGGGATTTTTTAAAGGTGTGATGGTGTGGGGAGGAATTTCGTATAATGGTAAAACAACTTGAGGTTTATAAACCTGGAGTAAAGATTAATTCAGATAAATATCAAAAGGATATTTTGAAACCATTTTTAAACTATGATGTTAAAAAGCTTTATCCAGATGGTGAATTCATTTTTCACCAAGATTCAGAAACACCACATACGGCAAAATCGACTATAAACTACCTTGAAAAGAGAAAAATCAATTATATATCCCTTGAATCAAGGACCCCTAACTCTCCCGATAATGTCCCTATGGATTACTTTATTTGGGGCTATATGACTGAAAAGTTAAAATGTTGATCTGCTAAAAATAGCACTTCGTGATATATGGAGAAAAATTCCTCAAAATCTAATAAATAAGGCATTGGATAGCTGGCCAAAGCGTTGTAGGTTAATATTTAAACATAAAGGAAGTCAGATTGAACAATTTTTTTAATATTAATAAATTTCCTTTTTATTTTTATTGTTTCAAATTTGTTTCATGTTAGCATGCACCACCCTGTATATTCGAGCAATAGCAGAAGAAAAGCCGAATAAAGTTCCATTTAATTGAAATCTTATAAATAAAAATTGCAAGAATATACATAGAAAATTTTTGTACGGAGAAAATTATTTCTTAATAGATGATATTATGAATACATTTCCTAATGTTTTTATTTATATACAGGGTGGCGCAAGTAAATTTGGACACTCTAATTTTTGCGATGGGTGGTAATAAAAGATAGATTTATTTAGTCAATTTTATATTTTTAAAATAAATAACTTTTCAAAATGGAAAATAAAAATATAATTATTGAATATCAAAATAG
>NIPM01001401.1:0-20163 GCA_002738285.1 Holacanthella duospinosa
TTATTCATTCAAGAAACTAAAATTCCTCGACTAATTAGAATAGAATTATGTTTCAAAAATTTTGTCCCATATGCCATATGAAAGTTAAAAATATCGATCAAAATTCAAGTGGACCGAATTGAAACTTTTCGAGAGATAAAGACTTAAAATTTGGCATATAAAAAGCTCTAATCATGCATATCATTTTTGGATAAATAGTTTTATTAAAAAGGATGCTTTTTTTAGGTTCAAAGTCCAGTAATTAAATCGTCAATGAACCGAATCGTAGCCGTCAAATTCAGATGACGCATTCATTGCACAATCCTGCTCCAATGCCCTAGGGATTCTAACATCATTGGAATTAGACTCTTTAGAAGTTCTATTCAATTATCATTGAAGGAAATGTGACCGGAAGCACTATACCAGAATTGAACATCAATTTACATTGAAGGTGCTCAAGATGAGCTTGATTTCTTTCATTGTTAAAATCAAAATATTTATAGTTATCAAACTTTGTTTATTATTGATTGAAGTTGGAAGACTTTATACTTCATATATTGATTCTAAATCATCATTAAATTCTTTGATTGAATCAGCATTGATGTTAAATCTACAGTAGAATTTGTTGAATCAGTCATATTCAATTTATTATTGTTCTTCTTGTTCCCTAATTGTTAAATTATTTAATTACTTTTATCAGCCAAACCTTCAAAAGTTGAAATGTGCTTTTTCAATCAAAGGCGCTCTTAAGTGACTAAAGTTCATACATTTGGCTCTTACCTTACCATTATCTATGACTTTATTATCCATTCAACGCTTATTGGCTTTTTTCCTCCTGCCATTGATTTGGAAAAATTTTTAGTCAATGAGTTGAAATTAAACTCAACCAATTTTTGCAGTAAATTACAAAAAATCATAGTATGAAAAAAATAGGTTTAGATGGTGTGTTTGTATCATAAATCGATATAATGTCTTTTTAAAAAGTTATTAATAGGTTAAGTTTTTAATGAAATTTCATGTCCCATCACTGGTAAGAACCAAATATAACACATTCTGTTAAGTAAACTAGCAACTTTTAATGTTTCTTTATTATTCATGCTAGCATAAGCCCGAAGCTCGAAGCTTGGGCGAGTCTCGTTCCCCTTGAACCTGTTGTCTACTTCTATAACAAAACTGTTGTCCACCTGTTAAAATCAGTAATAAAAAGGATAGTAAAAATGGGTGGTTAATAAAAAAAGAAAAATGTAGCTTAAATAATTTTAAGCACAAACAATAATTAATTCTGTTTACGGGATTACAAATATATCCCTGTTGGCAATGTATTCCAACACTTCCCTCCATTGTCAACGTTAAATTTGAACATTTCCTTTCTTCCAATATGATATTCAAATTTATTTCTTCCCAACGGTTTTGTTAAAATATCCGCAACATTATTTTCTGATTCAACATAACTTAAAAATATTATATTTTCTTTTATTAATTGGTGAATATAATGATGTTTTATATCAATGTGCTTAGTACGCTCATGATAGATCGCATTTTTAGCCAATTGCATACTTGATCGATTATCAATCATGATTTTAATAGGATACAAATTCTTATCGATTAATTTATCAATAATATTTGAAAGCCATATCGCTTCTTTTCCTGCTTCAGATAAAGCAATATATTCGCTTTGTGTGCTTGAAAGCGAAACTGTAGTTTGTTTTTTGCTTTTATAACTTAAAATACCTCCAGAAAAGCAAAATATGTAACCTCCAACACTTTTCCTTTCATTATAATTTCCTCCAACATTTGCATCAGTGTATTCATCTATTTACTTATTTTTCACTTTTTTAATATTTTAATGAATATCCCTTTGTATATTGTAGATATCTGAATATTCTTTTTAAGTTTGTGATGTGGTATTTTGTAAAATTATTATTAAATATTGAGAGGTAAGATACACAATAAGCAATATCTGGCCTTGTACACAACATTAAATACATTAAGCTTCCTATTTCCGATGCGTATGGAAATTTCGTATATTCATCTTCAACTTCATAATCTTCACTTGCTTGCATTTCTTTATAACCATTTTCCATCGGTGTTGATATACCTTTACAATTACTCATATTAAATTTCTTAAGTCTTTCATTCAGATATTTTGTTTGCCCTACTTCAATATATTCATTATAGTGTTTAATTTCAAGTCCTAAAATAAAATGTGCTTTTCCTAAATCCTTAAGTTCAAATTATTTATTTAGCTGGTATTTTACTCTTGATGTTAATTCTTCACTATTTAATGCTATTAACAAATCATCTATATAGGCTCCCAGAATTAATTTTTTTGTTCCTTCATTTAATACAAATAATTTATCTTCATAGTTACTTTTAATAAATTTCATATTAATTAAAGTATTTTCAAGTTTCTTATACCATTCAAGTGCTGACTGCTATAAACCGTAAATAGCTTTATTTAATTTGCAATATAAATTAGGATTAGTTATATATCCAGGAGGTTGAGTCATGTATATATTTTCTTTTAACTCACCATTCAAATATGCTGATTTTACGTCAAGCTGGTGAAGAATCACATCATAGTGTGCAGCAATACTTATTATAATTCTTACAGTAGTTAATTTCATGACAGGTGAATAGGTATCAAAAAAATTTTCACCATAAATTTGTGTAAAACCACGTGTCACCAACCTCGATTTGTAGGTGTTGATATTACGCCGTTTTACGCAAAAAGATAAGCGACTTTTAATTAATAATAAATATGCAAATTAATATCTAGTGCCAAGATTTATATATAATATTTTCTATAAATTAAACTTTATTTTTAAAGCATATTTGTTTAAATTACTATAATAGATAACTTACAAAAATCAAAAAATTCAATAACAGATAAAGAACAACGTTTATTTATCAAATTTGGAGTAATTTTAGGCCACAGTTCGAGAATAATACACAAAGAATTGGTTAAAACGATAGAAGAAACGACTTATAAATATAATTCAGTAAAAATATGGTTTCTAAGTTTAATAAGGGCCAAAATTGCGTTGAAGACACTAGAGGAGGCGATACAAGTAATCATTTAATAAATGAAAATACAATTGAGAAAATTAAAGAATATCTTGCTCAAAGTAGAGCCTGGTCGTGCCTCGAACTTTCCATGTTAGTAAATTGTAGCAAAGCTACTGTTTATCGGTATTTAACAGAAGATTTACAAATGAAGAAATTATTGAGCAAATGGGTTCCTCATTTTCTCACACAGGAACAAAGAGAACATAGAGTNTAGCATGTAGATATAATTCGGAGCAGTTATCAAAACAAAAAACCTCTAATAAACAGAACATTGGATATATATGAAACTTAGCTTACTTTATATATGCAACCTCAGCGTGACCAGTCTCGATTTTGGAGAACTAAGGACGAAAGTTCACCACAAATTTTAGTACAATCAAACTATCAGAGAAAAAGAATGCTTATAGTAGCAATGGATTATAATGGTGTTGCATATTGGAAGCTTTGTCACCTAATGAGACGATAACTTCAGAAGTCTACATAGGCTTTGTTAATGAAGTTTTACTAAAATGGCTACCTCATAAGAAATTAAAGTATCCTATGGTTTTATAGGATAATGCAAGACCTCATAAATCAAAGCTTGTAATGGATTTTTTTGATGATAACAAAATCCGCACTTTGTATCATCTTCCATATAGTCCAGATATAGGTCCACCTGATTTTAATTGTTTTGGAAAATTAAAGAGGAAGTTAAGAGAAAATGATTATGACAATTGGGAAGAGTTGGAATTACAAGTAGAGAGTATTATCCAGGAACTTAATATAAAGGGTCATATGAATGGTATTCAGCAGCTAGCTGAAAGATGGAGCGATGTAATAAAAGTAGAAGGTTCATATATATAACCACAAACTTTCATCTTTTTATCTCATAAGTAAGTTTTTATTTGAAAATTTTCCTTTACCATTTTGCGTGAAAAGGTGTAATAGTATCATCACTGTTTTTCTTTATTTTAAAAACCCATTTACAGTCTATAGGGGTCATATTTGGTGGAAACTCACATAAGGTCCATGTATTGTTTCTAATAAGTGTATTAATCTCCTCATCTGTTGATTTTCTCCATAAGTGTCCAGCATTAGTATTTTAAGCTTCATCAAATGATTTTGGTTCAAATAATTCTTCCCCTATTGTAAATAAACTTTATTCTGGTTCTAACCCTTTAATTCTTCTGCTGAGTCTTGTAATGGTAGTGTTGGTATTAGTTTTAATTGAGTTTAAATCATTATGATTTGATGGTAATAATTGGTTATTTTTTATCTCTTCATTATTTTCTATACTCCTTAATTTTGTATAATTTGGTTCATTAAAATAAACATAATCCGATTCTTTTTCATTAATTTTATCTTTCAAGTAAATGTCAAATTTATTGAAGATAAATTTGACATTTACTTGAAATATACAGTTTGTTTGAAATTGAATAATAACATCTATAAGAACTACCATTACCAGAGTATCCTAAAAATATACAGGGGATTGATTTTTTATCTATTAGGGCGTTCCGAGCAAACAGGGACTCGAAAACTTTTAAATAAAAAATTTATTAATAAATATAAAAGTTGAAAATTAGTATGTTTATAGATAAGAGCCTTCTGTATCTATTGCATTTATCCATCTTTCGGGTAACTTCTGGATACCATTCATAAAACCTTTAGCATTAAGCTCCTGGATTGCACTTTCTAGCTGAATTTCTAGTTCATGCCAATCATCATAAATGTTTTCTTTTAACTTCCTCTTTAATTGCCCAAAAAAATTGAAATCAGGTGGGCTAATATCAGGGCTATAGGGAGGATGATCCCAAACCAGAATATTTTCATCAATAAAATACTGCTTTATAAGATTTGATTTATGTAGTCTAGCATTATCATGTAATATTATAGGCACCTTGAATTTCTTATCAGGTAACCATTTTCTAATAATTCGATTAGGAAGTTTTTATAGACTTCTGCAATTACCGTCTCTTTAGGGGCACAGAGCTTCCAATAAGCAACACCTTGAAAATCCANGTTTTTATAGACTTCTGCAATTACCGTCTCTTTAGGGGCACAGAGCTTCCAATAAGCAACACCTTGAAAATCCATTTCTAGTATTAGCATTCTCTTTCATATTTAGATAGAAGTTCACATTTAGGTGGTTCTTCATTCTTATTTGTCCAAGATCGAATCTGGTCACGTTGGGGTTGCATGTATAAAGACACCCAAGTTTCATCTATTTNATTCTTATTTGTCCAAGATCGAATCTGGTCACGTTGGGGTTGCATGTATAAAGACACCCAAGTTTCATCTATTTTCAAAGTTCGATTAAGTAAGTTATTTTGTCTCTAAAAGAGTTGCATATTGTTTTTACATGCTAACACTCTATTTTCTCTTTGTTCATCCGTGAGAAAATGAGGTACCCATTTACTTAATAATTTTTTCATTTGTAAATCTTCTGTTAAATATCGAAATACTGTTGTTTTACTACAATTCACCCGCATGGAAAGTTCGAGGCAAGATCTTGTTCTAGTTTGGGCTAACAGTTCTTTAATTTTATCTACTACATTTTCTTTCTTCGAGATATCACTTGTATCGCCTCCACGGCTATCTTCGACCACATTTTAGCCTCTCTTAAGCTTAGTAACTAAATTCTTGACTGTATTTAGTTTATAGGCACTATTTCCAACTGATTAAACTACTTCTTTATTAATTATCCCAGAACTATGTCCCAGGATTACGCCAAATTTGATGAAAATCTGCTGTTCTTTATCTAAAATTGAATCTTTTTATTTTTTCAAGCTATTCATGATAATATTTAAAATATAATTATTTATAAATAAAGCTTGTTATATATGTAAATTAATTTAAAAGACTTGGTATTATTAGTATATTATGAAAAGTGTGATTAAACAAAATTCGAGTCCCTCTTTGTGCGGAACGCCCTAATACTATCATTATTTCCTAAATATATCTTTTGTTTTATTTTGAATTCTTTATACTTTTCCATATCTTTTAAATTACCACTAAAATGTGCCGAAGCTCACTATCAATTACCCACTTAGTTGATTATTCATTATTTGTGTATAGCATTTTTAAATCGATTTCATTTTCATTAACATTTTGATCATTAATTTCTTCTTTTGTGATTAGTAGCTTGTCTTTGGCATAACGATTTTCTTTAACATGACCTTTTCTATTGCATCTAGTGCATAATTTATTGTTGCAATTATTTCTGCTAAAATTATTATTATTGGGGTTATTATTGTTGTTATTATTAAATCTTTGGTTGTTTTCATTGTAAGTGTTGTTATTACCATTAAAGTTATTATTCGTATTATATCTATTGTTATATGTAAAATTAAAATTCTTGTTTTTTCTTGCTCCATTAAATCTATTTTTAGTAAAGTATAATTTTTCATCATTAGATCTTCCATTGTTATTCTCTTCTTTCTTTATTTCTTCATTTAATAATCTTGATATTAACATTTCTAAACTTGGATCACTTAAACTTTCAATAGCCGTGATGACATTATTGTAACTGCTATCTAAGCTGTTTAACAGAGTCATTATTATATTCTCATCCATAATTTTAACATCCAAAGAATTTAAGTTCATTAATTAAAGTTCTTTTATTATTTATGTGTTGATCCATTTTAGTTGAATTATTTTTGATGTTGAACAATTTCCTTAAGTATAATTTGTTGGCTAACCCCTTAGCTTCATAAATTTCTTTAAGGTTTTCGGAAATCTTATAAGGAGAATCATCTGGATTTATATGTGATAATTGATCATCACTTAAAGATAATAATATTATTGTTTTTACTTTCTCCATTTTTTCTGTTATTTCTTGGTTTATTGAGTTCAATTCATTTTCCACCACATCTGTAATTGAAGTTTCCTTTAGTAGAGATTTATCTTAATTGACCATACTCTAAAGTTTTTTCCGTTGAATTTTTCCAGGACTCTTGATAGTCAATAATCCTATTTGCATTATTTGAATGAGTTGTGGTGGAATCGGGGCTCATAACCTGTTAAAATCAATAATAAAAAGGTTCGTAAAAATGGGTGATTAATAAAAAAAATATAGCTTAAATAATTTTAAGCACAATCAATAATTAATTCTGTTTACGAGATTACAAATATATCACTGTTGGCAATGTATTACAATACCACCAAACATCGGTTATTAGATACCCATCCATCAGAGCTAACGTCGGAATACCTTTTAAGGACCTGGTCATCCTTTATATATTTTGCTTTATTATTTGATGTCACGCTTACCTCAAACGAGATATACTGATGCAAGATCTAAAAGAAGAGTTATCTAAAATTTCCAATTGAGTGCAGAACTTCATATCAATTTCAAAACCAACACCCTTCTTCACATATATTGTCTTCTCTTGGGTTTTTCTTCGATCCTTCCAGTTCTTCAAGAATTTTATCTTTGATAAAAATGCTAAAAAATAACAAAAGATATTAACATTAAGCTGAATATTAATTAGTATTAATCTATATTAATATATAACCCGTCAATTTCCAACATCACATTTCTTACTATTCTTTTCTGATGAATTTTTTTAATAAACTTTAAAGCGACCCAAAACTACCTGGATTAGATTAGAATGTGAAATATTTTATAGTATAAAATAGCTGATGGAAATTTTATATCTATATAAAATTTAAATTATTAAATTGAGTTATAGAGTTTATATTTAAGTAGACATAAATGCATTTTAACCATTTCACAAATAGATTTTATTTTATTTGTTTCATCTTACATTTATGTTTATCCTGGTTTCGTAATATAAACAAGCAAAAAAACACTTAGGGTACATTTTTCAAATTATAGAGGCCATAAAGGTTTTAGTTTTATTATAAAGTTAATCTTTTCGAATTTTCACACTCATAGAAGCAAATAAAAGTTCGCATGTTTCATACTTTGCAAGCTCATAACAGACTACATATCAACTCTATAGATTTTTAATTTATTGTATAATGTAGATGCCAACTTCATTTTTCAGTTCTCAACTTTTCATTTTTCTAACTTTCTTTATTTTCGCTATATTCGCAAAACACATATACGTGTTTTGATTAGAATTTTTGAAAACACGTATTTGTGTTTTCCAAAAATTTACTAAGGGACAAAAAACACAAATGTGTGTAAAAAACCGGCAATGGCTTAATACAAGTGAAGACTTGTAAAATCATTCATAGGAACAAAAGCAATTGAATCAAAATTAATCAATTTTGAATACTTTGCATTTACATATAAAAACTTTGAATATATTTTTTCCCCATAAGCATTGACTGTAATGAAAATAGCAACCTTTTATATTATTAGGTTGGAAACTAAGTAATTGGAATTTTTTTGCAAATTTAATAAAATATTATAAAAAAGTTGAAAAAATTCTATGATGTAATTAAAACATACTAAATAAAGTATATTTAATTTTTTATATAAATTGCTTTATTTCTAGTAATAATGAACGAAAGTAAAATTCGCATTCGACAAGTTTATTATATGAGTTCGAGGCTGAACACAAAGAGCAAGAAGCTCATCAAAATATATGCAGATAGATAGGCCAGAAATTGATCTCTGAATCTACACTGTATAATATATTCAAGCGGTTTAAGGAAGGAGACTATACACTTGAAGATAAACAGCGTCCAGGAAGACCAATTGAGATATGTTTGGAGAAATTAAAGACACTAAGTACACAAGATCCTAGATTAACTTCAAGGTGTCTAGCTAGTATGCTTGGATGTTCTCATACGGCTATCCAAAACCACTTAAACGAAATGGGATTGGTGTCAAAACTTGATGTTTACGTTCTTCGTGATTTGACTCTAAATCAGTTGAATCAAAGAGCAGACACCTGTGCAAATTTTTTGTCATTGCACCGTACCCAGAACTGGATGAATGATATAATCACAGGAAATGAGAAGTGGGTGCTATATGTTAATCATAGTAGAAAAAGGAGCTGGTTTAAGAAAAAAGAAGAGCATATGCAAACACCAAAAGGTGAAATTCATCCCCAAAAAATCATGTCAGTTTGGTGGAATATAAAAGGAATCGTATATTGGGAATTGCTTCCTCATAATATAAATGTAAATGCAACAGTATATTGTTCTCAACTTGACACTTTTAAAGCTAAATTATACCAAAAACTCCTAAAATCGAAATTTTTCACTTCCTCCATGATAATATCAGACTTCATATTGCAACAATGACTCGAAAAAAAATAATTGATTGGGATGGAAAATTCTGCCCCATCATCCATATTCTCCAGAGCTTGTCCTTCAGATTATTATTTACTCAGATCTTTAGACGACTCTTTAAGGGGTAAAATATTCGACGACAAAAAGTCACTCGAAAGTTATATCAAGTTAGTTTGAATCTAGAGAAGAAGGTTTTTATGCTAAAAGAATTCGATCTCTGTATGATAGATGAAACACGGTCTTGAACACAGAAGGTGCTTATATTATTGATTAAAATTGCTTTATTTTAGAAAAAAATAGATTGTTAAATTTTCAAAAAATCCCAGTTATTTAGTTTCCAACCTAATAGTATTCCAAAAATTAACTTTAATAGCTTTAATTGCATCTGACTCGGAATCTATCATAATTTAAGCGGAGAAAATACTGCACATTCTATAGATACTTTCAAACTAATAGTAAATAAATATCCAAAAGTAATCCACAAGAACCGCAAAGACTGAGGGCACTTTGAATTTATTAAACAATGTATTGTCCATAGCTGATAAAATATTTAGTGCAGTTTTAAAGGTACCGTCACATATCCGGTGTTACAGTTTAGTCTAGAATCATATTTATTAATTATATAATATGAAAAACTTTATTAAAATTATCAAGTAATACTTAAAGGTAAATGGAAGTTGTAGGGTGGTTTTGAAAAATAAAAATTAGAATCAGGGAAAATTTAATAAAGTCATTAATAGGTTAAATCTTTGACTTTTTTCAGTTCTATATTCAACTACACTGCACGTCAAAAGTGTTTCAGTGTTTGGAAAATTCGAATTTAAATAGTAGTTTATCAATGAGTAGATTTCAAGAAAGTTATGCTAATATGTTGGATAAATATTCTATATGTCTATACTATATCCAAATATTATAGTTATATTGTTATTATTTACAGAATTATAACTATTCAAATTTGAAATTAAGTCTCAGTGTTTTGAAGAATTTGTTTAATAAAGAAAAATCAATAGATTGTGTGCCCGCCATTGGATTTTCTGATCTATTCAAGTTATTTAGGCATTGACCTCACAAGCTTAAGACATAGTTCAGCTGGAATATTGTTTCATATACCTTGAACTCTCTCCAAAAGTTCATCTTTGTCTTTACATGATGACTCAGTTCTTAATTCTCTTTTCATACCGTGTTTCTCATATAAAAGCACTACCCTAAATAGAAGCCTATAGAATATTGATTTATTAATAAATTATTTATCTTATCAAAATATATATAACTATGTGACCAGGTAAAAATTATTCACGTAAATACAAGCCCTACCCATATTAGAAGCCCTATGGGCTTCTATTGAATTTCTATTTTTGGCATGCTCAAATAGTAGCCCTTGCTTTTAATATGAGAAACACGCTATATCCCTATAGATTTTCAATAGGACTAAGGTCAGGAGATTGTACAGGCCATGTAATTACCTTATTTCGTTTCTCTTGAATCATTTTTCAATACTGGAAGCGGTATGAGAAGATGTATTATCATTTTGAAAAATGATTTTAGATTTTCCAAACTATAAAAATCAAATATACATATCAATTTGTCTTCCAGAATACTCTCATATATCTCTGAATTAACATCATCATCTATCCTACAAAGATACCCAAGTCCTGATGAAAATATACATTCACAAACCATAATTGATCCGCTGCCAAATTTTTTTGTTGGAGTAATATTGTGATCTCTGAGTGGTTCTCCACTTTTTGTGAAGGTTCTTTCACGTATATCAGATCCTGGAGGTTTATTTTTGTCTCATATGGGAAAGTTTAGCATAAAAAGTGTGTTTGAACCTAAATAAGAGCTGCATGATGCATTTAACCATTTTTTTGAAAATATCAACCAAATTTAATGTGCCCCATTATGTATAAAAAAATCTTTTATAAAATTTCAAAAATGGAAAGTCAGCTCCCAAGATTACAAAACAAGCACTCTATATGTAACTCAGTTAGATGCAAGAAAATAATATCGAATATTTTAATGCTTTTTAATAAAACATCGCTCAAGAAAAGAAGTTATATATTGTCTGTTTTATCTAACCAAATGACACAAAAGGAGCTTAAAAAACAATTCGTGTTGTCTACAACAAAGTATAATACCTTTAAAAGAAAATACGAAGAATTAGGATCAGATCTCTCAATAACATTCAGAAATACCAAAAAAATAAAATAGAAATGTTTTCTGAAGAGATAGAAAAGTTTATTATACTTCACTCAAAAAAAACAGGAAGATTGTATCACCAAAAGGAGGTTTATAACTTTAATTATACTAAAAATGATCTTTTTACTATGTTTAAAAACGAAAAGTCAGATATTGATATAGGATTAACAAACTTCTCTAAACCCTTCGGTTGGTGTGGTGTTTATTAACGAAAACAACTAGAACCAAATTTTTTCGTAAAAATAGAAAAACTGCTATGCTTTATAAGCACTAGCTATAGCCATATTAGGCTTAATAATTTCAATAACCGCTTCCGCCTTAATACCACCGCAATCTCCTCTTTGTGTCATATTAAACTCGGGTTTGCCTTGATCAGGATAAGTTGGTTCGCTAAAACTTGAAATTAAGTGCTGGGACACCACAGTTAGAACTTTCAAAAAGCCAAGAAATGGACTAGCTTATGTCCAATTTGTTTTAACGGACGAAAATTATCAAAAAGTCAAACCCTACTGAAGAAGAGATCAAGAAGATCAAATATTACAATAGCCATAAACATTTTCTAGAAAAAGAAAAGCAATGTTATTCCGATCTCTTGGACACATTAAACAATAAAAAATCAATTCTCCTTCATTAATTTTAAATAGAACATAATGGTTGGAGGATCAATAAATGGCTGAGTAATGGTTTTTATTCGAAATCATCTATAAGCATTTTGGGCTTTTTATTGGTCACAAGAGAGAATAATGTCATAAAAAGAAGTTATTTTAATTATATGAGCACTATTATAAACCATGATTCATTTGTCGTAATAAATGCTTTAAATGATCTTATAAAGAACCTAATTTCTTATATTAATGAAATTAACATATTCTGTGATAACACGAATAAATTTCGCAGCTCAGAACCCCTTCACTATATTTTAGAGCAAATCCCCAAAGAATTAATGATACAAATATAAACTACAGCATCGAGTATCATGGAAAAACTTCACTTGATTCAGAATTTGGAGTAGTTCAGCGAGTTTTTAAAGTTGAAGAAAATAAAGCTCAAATATATAATATTAATACTTTAAAAGAAGTTTTAGAAAGAAGGTTTAACTATTTTCAAATTGAATGCAACTTTATTATTTTTGAACCTAAAGATCGTGATCTAACATAGGTTGTTCAATTCAAAAACGGAATTTTTAGGTCTAAATTGAAAAAAATTAATATAGATAAAATAAGTTGACTTACTAAATTCTTGTTTTAATCAATATGTTTATAGAAGAATTAAATATATGAAAAAAATTGTACCTTTTATTTACTTTTTAAAATATCACCTGATGAAGTACATTTGAGACATTGTTTGTTATACGAATTTAGAAGAGGTTCAAAGGCGTGTGACGCTTTTTATAATATATTATACGTTTATTCAGATTGTGGTCTTACTAAAAATAAGACTTATGCATGGTACAAGCGGTTTAAAGATGGTGATTTTGAACTTTCTGAAACAAGGGGAGGGAGTAGGTCTGATTTAGACGATCAGGCTCTTTTAGACATGGTAGAAGATCCAACTCTAACAACAAGAGAAATGGCTAGTTATTTTGGTGTAGCAAATAGTACAATAAGCGTTCATCTCGGTAAAATCGGAAAATTTTGTAAAAAAGGATCTTGGGTTCCTCATAATTTAACCGACAGAAATGAAATTTCAAGGATTGAAACTTGTACTTATTTATTGAATAGATTTAAATAAGCCAATTTTTTGACCAAGGCAATCACAGTTGATGAAAAGTGGATAATGTACAACAATATAAAACCTAAAGATCAGTGACTTAATAAAGGCTAAAAACCTGAAGTGACTCCTAAAGACGGTTTACACCCCAAAAAATAATGGTTTCAGTTTGGTGGGATTATCGCGGTATTATCTATTATGAACTTTTACCACACTGTAAAACTATCACTTCTAGTTATTATGTTAATCAATTATTATCTCTTGAAAAAAAAATTCAAGGACCTTAAGGCCTAGTTTAATCAATCGAAGTAATATCTTGTATCTTCAAGACAACGCAAATCCCCATACGGCAGTTGAATCTAAATATCTTCTGGATGCTTTACAATGGGAACTTCTACCTTATCCTGCTTATTCACCTGATCTTTCACCATCCGATTATTATTTATTTAGATCTCTAAAAAGATTTTTGGACCAAAGAGAGTTTAAAGAAGTGAAGGATGTTAAAAATAGTCTCGAAGAATATTTTAAGTCAAAAGATTCGAGTTTTTATAAAAAAGGGATTATGGCCTTACAATCTAGATGGGAAAAGGTAATCGATAGTAATATGAACTATTTCGATTAAATTTTTTCATTTTTCTTTTATTATATTTAGTCTTTTTTAGATTTAGGGTGAATATACCTAATTGTGATCAGAAAGTGAATTGGGTCACTTAAACTAAACAAATTATACAAAATGTAAATTTATATTTATAAAAAGTTTATAATATATTTTTTTTGACGATAATCTACAGTATTTAATTGATATAAAATCAATAAGCTTATAAAAACGTTATGTTTTTTTACCTTAAAAAGATACACTTTTGCCACATTTGTAATATTGATTTCCTAATAGTGATAATCCCGACTCCTAATGTTGATATTTATACTTTTATTATTAAAAAGGAATATTAAAGCAACAAAGCAAAATATAAAATTTATTATCCGATTATATCTTGTTTTTCTTATTTTCCTGTCCTTTTTTAGCTATTTTAGTGGACCTTTTAAGAGGTTTCTGATTTGATTCGCTTTCCTGGAGTTTATTCAAAAACTTTCAGTAGTAATGATTTCAGATTCTTTTTTTCTTTCTTGCTACAAATGGTGCTATTGTTTTCAACAAAATATTCTCAAATTTAGTAGCAGAATTACAATTTTCCAAACTATTTTTTGAGCCAAAATGTTGTGGAACAATTGCTCATATCAAAGTAGTTTTTCTGGATCAATTCTACTTTTTGATATCTTATTTCTGTTTACAGGAAAACTTAAAGAACTGTCATATATCCCTGTCTTAGCAAATCCATTCATAATCACTACAGGGCTTAAATTTTTCCAAATAGATTAGAAAATTCCGACTTCGGCAATAGTTTTCTAGGATTATGACGGGACCATTCACTTAATTCATAATCCCATTTAGTCTTGACACTACTGAAGACAGAAACGTCAAGTGGCTAAAGTAAATGCGATGTATGGGGTGGGATTTTCAAAATAGATACTTGAGGTTCGATTGCAAGTTTTACCAAATCGATCCCCACATGTGATAGGTGCCTGTCATATATCAAAATTGCTGGTCTTTGCTTAACATTTGGCAAAAAGTGGTCCTTAAACCAACTATAGAAAAGTGATTTTGTCATCCAGCCTTTTTCAGATAAAGCATAACTAGTCCCGGGAAATGATTCATTACCAAAAACGCGCTCCAGATGTATTTACCTTTATTTAATATCAAAGGTGCCATCTTCTCATCCATGGGATTCACATATGCTAGCACTGTAGTTGATGTACGCCTGTTTCCAAAAGATATTCGTTTGGAATCTTCACCAACTCCAGAGACAGTTTTTGTACTAATTGCATCCGACTTAAAGGCAAACTCATCGCAATTATAGATAGAACTTGGTTTGTTAGATAAATTCAATTCTGTAATCAGATTTTCGAGCTTGTCAAAAAAGTCGTAGACAACAAATCAGTCTTTAGATTGACGATCCCTAGAACTTTCCAATATTTCGGGCTTTTTTAAGCTAAGACTATTTCGAATAAAAAAGCTTCTGAACCAATTATCGCCAAGTCGATCATCTTTAAATATATTTGGTATATTTTCAAGCTTGATAAGCTCTTGAATTGAATCTAGTAATTCCCATTTAGTTTATCCAAACCCCTACTTGTTCATTGTTTTTAGCAACTCGCATATAGAAGATTCTTAGATACTCGTCAAACTTGTAGGCCTACCAGCACATCCTTGCAAATTTTGAGATTTTTCTCTACCATTCCAACCCTTATATTTTAGAGTCAATGTAGTTAAAGGAATTCCAAATTTTTTGGCGGAGCTATTTAATGAATCTCCGTTTTCAACCGCGGATAAAGCATCCTTCATATTTTCGACTGTCCAAAAAACTCTACTATTATGGTTTTCTGGTAATATTTGCTTGTAATTTTGATTTAAATTCTCCATTTATTGTTTTGTTTTTAAATTTAAAAAATTGATATTATTTATAGATCGACAAATCCACACATTTTATTATATTCGCATACATCCAATTAATTCAATTTTAATCATTTTTTCTCTGATAAATTTGTTGTAATATTTATATATTATTTATAAAGTCCCTTATAAATTATATCACTACGCCCATTTTAAAGAATTTTTAAATTGATGAATGCAAAATATCAGACTGTGTGGCGTGTGCTAGAGATTAAATATTATTTTTTGGATCCTCATATATTCAAATTCAAATATTGTAAAAACTATTAAAACTGTTAGTACTGCGGATTAGTAGAATCAAACTTACTTTTCTAGACATGCTTTAAAGGATTATGCGTTGTATATTATTCGTCTTTTATATATAATAATCAAGTCATAATCTACAAAATTTTATTCTTGATATTAACCGACTATAAATTTCAAATCAAAAAACATGTTTCACAATTAGAAAATGCAGATATTCACAATTACGCACTTCTGCATGAAATTTCATCAGATTTCCACATACTATAACTGATTATCTATTTATTTTTTTACAACTTTGATTTTTATAATCCATTAACAGATAATTTAAGATTCTATTTATAAATAATTGTTCTATTAAACTTAATTTAGATCGAGTAATTGTAATAATTACATGTCTGCTTCAAATCTGTTTAGCCATAAAACTTTAAAAATAAATTAAATAAATAAAAAACAAATATTGTAAACTTAATAAATATTCCTAACGATAGCAGATAATTTCTTTCTGCTTTAATAATTAAGTTACTGATGCGAATAAAATCGGCCATCACAATTAGGCACATTGACCCTATGCGAAATTCCATTTTTCAATCGAACCTAATATGGGAGTTTATTTTTGTTCAGAGTAGTCCCCATTTTACTTATTAAATAATTGATTGAACAATAATCTAGATTCATTAAAACTTTGGTTGAATTAAGCAAAGAAGCAAAAAGGGACTACTCTGAACGAAAATAAAGAGCCATATGAAAGAATTGTAATTAAAAATATGAAACATTGTTCTTTTATATGAAAAATGGCGTATTATTAGCTTATCCATTATCAACATTCATCTATGACAATTATTACAATTTGAACCACTAATGAAACAAGAGCAGCCAGATATGGCACTTTATTTTCGTTCAGAGTAGTCCCTTAAAGATTCTTTGCTTAATTCAACCAAAGTTTTAATGAATCTAGATTATTCTCACTCTTGTTCAACCAATTATTTAATAAGTAAAATGGGGACTACCCTGAACGAAAATAAAGAGCCATATCATCCTTTGATCATCGTAATGACAGTATTTTTTATCTATTTTTTAAATTTTCAAATACTTGGTCCATATAAAATCAATTGTATTTTATCAAACTTTATTTTTATAATTTATACTTTACGTTTTATACCAATAATTTTACTCGATCAATCTTATTATTGGTTTATAAATTTAGTTGGATTAGCTGGACTTTATCAAAATTTTTAATAAATTTTTGTGTTTAAATGCCTAAAACTGGACTCTCCTTAAACAGGGATAGATAAGATTAGCATCTTAAAATCCAAAAACAGTAGCTCTTGAATCACTATTAAACGTCACATGACTCATTTAATTTACTCTACTCTCAAATTACTACCGATATAATATCATTTAAAGCGATATTATATCAATTAAACCTTTTGTAAAGTTTATCAATTAATTAGTCGCAATTGACAGCTCTTAAATTACTATAAAAGATAAGGGATGAGCAATGTTATGAAACTTAAAATTCATAAATTGAGCATGAACTAAAAGTTATAATTTTATAAATGCCAAGAACGAAACAAACCGCAAGGAAATCTACTGGTGGAAAACAACCACGACGAAACTTATTTACCACCAACACAATAAATGAACATAGACGAATCTTACGAAGTGCCACTACCTCCACACCAACTGTTAATACCAAAGGAAAGAAAAGAGCCAAAATTTATAGATATAAACCTGGGGTGAAAGCACTGATGGAAATTAGACAATATCAAAAAAGTACCAAATTATTATTACCAAGGTTGCCATTCCAAAGAGTGGTCAAGGAGATAGCGCAAAATTTTAAATCTGATGTACAATTTAAACCCGCCGCCATCAGTGCACTTCAAGAAGGTACGGAGGCTTACTTATCAAAATTGTTTGAAGATACACAATTGGCAGCTATTCACGCAAAACGAGTTACTATTCAACCTAAGGATGTGCAACTTGCATTGAGGTTGAGAGGGAGGGAATAATTAGAGCATTTCTATATATACCATTTTCTAGTCAATTTCGTCATTTTGTAAATGAATTTCGTCTTTTTGATAAAAATGTATACTATAACTTTAAAAACCAAAAATATCGAGTTATTTATTAATTAATATTATATTTAATACCAGATTTCTTTAATTTGACTCCAGGTTAACTATAGATACCAATTTTGTAATATTTTTTCAAAACAAATCGACAAAAGTGGTCTTAAAAATAATCTCTTTTACTAATAAAATACAATAGATTATTATTTTTGTATATTAAATGATATTTTCAAGTGTTCTATAATGGAATGCTTAATTATTAAATCCTCAAGCAATAAAATACCAAGCAATTAAGTTATCAAAAACATAAGTATTTATTATTAAATATAAAAATTTCTTTAGAAAAAACGTTTTTATTAATTAAATTATTTAAAAAGCCAAGCAACTTTCATGAATTTTGATGGTTTTATTTCGCCATTTTATTATTGGAAATCGTTGACATGATTCCATATAAACCTGAACCAAGAATACATATCTTATTACATTTTAATCATTATTTTTGAGAATCGAAAAAAATCTTCTTAATTAGCTCTAAGCTTAGCTTAACCAAATATTTTGTCCGAAAAGCTTGGTTTCCAAAGTACATAAATAGAGCATCAAAACATTCTAATAATTAAGAAATTATCAAATGCAGGTAACAGATCGGTGAATACAGACCCCAGTAATAGTATTAGAAAATGATATAAATGAAGCTAACTCCAAAAAACAAAAAATGATTCTATTAATAATGAAAAAAGATGCTATTTAATTAAAGTGATTCAAGAGCAAGGTTTAAGCATAAAAAATGCATCTACTGTTGTTATATTAAATATTTTACTGCAAAATCTATATGGACATCATATAAAGCACCTGGAACTATGGTTAAAAAGAACAAAGGCAGTAGTAAAAGAAGAGTACTAACAGGAGATATAGTAAATAAAATTGAGAATATTGTGACTGAAAATCCAGATAATACTCTTATGGAAATTCAATTTAAGCTAGAAAATGAAATTAATATGAATTTTAAAGATGTTACTCAAGAAATATTTACGATTTCCTTAAGTTCAATTAATAAATGTTTAATAGATCTGTGCATTACTTTAAAAAAGACGCAGAGAGAATTTAATATCGTTAATTCTGAGGAACAAAGAAAACAATGTTCTTTGTGATTCAATAATTATTTTCTAAACGATTACTCTGACATTATATTTATTGACAAGGCATAATTTAATTACCATTCAAAACGCTCCAAAGCAATATCAAAAGTAGACCAGAGAGCGAATGTAAAACTTCCCACTGTGCGTGGGAAATCTTGCTATCCTATTTCTAATATGATGGTAAATGGTATGTACTATTCAAAGGTGATCTTTGGAACTACTGTGAATGCAGACACCTTCTCTGAGTACATAAATGATCTGTGTAATCCTTTAAAGAATAATTTAAGAAGAAATCAAGTGATATTCATACTTGATAATGCGAAGATTCATCTCAAAGAAGATATTGAGGCTATAACATTCTCTTATTCTTATGATATAAATCCTTGAGTCCATAATCCTATAACTCAATCCGATCGAAAATTCGTTTTCAAAAATAAAAAGCCATTTAAGATCTAGACTGAGACAAGGAAAAAGCGGTATTCTATCAGAAATCATACTATCTTCTGTTGAATGTGTCAACCAAAATGACTGTAGCGGTTTTTTGTTATATGTCACCTAATATTAGTAATTATGCTGCAGGATTGCCTTATATCAGGGCGTTCTGAGCAAAGAGGCACTCGAAAAAATTTAAATAAAACATTTACTATAAAAGATATAAAGTTTAAAATTAATAATGTTTATAGATACAAACCTTCTGTATCTATCACACTTCTCCATCTTTCGGGTAACTTCTGGATACCATTCATAAAATCTTTAGCATTAAGCTCTTGAATTGCACTTTCTAGCTTACTTCCTAGTTCATGACAATTATCATGAATGTTTTCCTTTAACTTTCTCTTTAAGTGTTCAAAACAATTGAAATCAGGTGCACTAATAGCAAGGCTATAGGGAGGATGATCCCAAACCCGGATATTTTCATTAATAAATACTTCTTTATAAGATTTGATTTATGCGGCTTAGCATTATCATGTAATATGGGACAATATTTTTGAAGCCTCGGTTATAATTCTAATAGAATTTTAATAAAAAAACAATATTCAATAATAAATATTGTCGT
>NIPM01001402.1:0-21419 GCA_002738285.1 Holacanthella duospinosa
TACAAAGCCCTCTTGACGCTAGCGTTATCTTCAGGATTCATTTACGGTAAATTATCTGTAACGGATTTTTATTCTTTTAATACAAATTTCAGTGGAAATTTTACAACTCTAGATTTGTGTTTCTGTACAGTGTAGGTGAAACATTTCCTAGTCAGCTCTAACAGCATTACAATCATTGTAAATGAAATGAAAACAGCATAAATAACAAAGATTGAAATTAATATATTACTGTGAAGATGTAGAGGCTTAATTTTCTGATTCTTCATATTATATCTGTCATTTCTTAGCAAAAAGTTCTTCCACTTTTCCAAGAATCCAAGAATGCCACTGTGAATGAGTCGATGAAAGCGCCGGTGAAACAGATCAGTTTTGTCCCAATGCATGGGGTACAACGACCATACACGTGGAATAGAAAACGCAGTTTCTTTCCCAAAATACAACTGCTTAGTCATTTTATTTTCGGACATAATTTTAGCTGCATTTGTTAGTAAACTCAATCTTTCATTAACGAAAACAGATTGAGAGCATTTGGCAAACTCTTTGTACGGCGTGTATTCATACCTTGGTGTCTTTCGCTGGACATAAATGCTTTCAATGAATTTCTTGTAGAGTAAATGAGTCGATCCATTCCTGTTGTGCTTTAAGCTGCTAATCATTGCAGTTACAATATTAATCCTGCCGTAAATGTGAAGTATTAAGGAGTGATCAAACTTTATTTGTCTTTTTTCCAAGTACTTTGTGGAGTAGTTAACTAAACCTGGATGATAAGAAAATTGTTGCATATCCACATCAAACAGAACCTTGAAACCTTGATTTAAGGCACTCTGAATATTCGCCAACTGGTTAGTGTGCAATGGAGCAGTAAGATCTGAAGTTATACTACCTCGATACAAGTTTGTCAAGACAAGGCTTAGGAATAAAAATGAACCAAGAATGAATTTGACGTGGTAGATTTTTCTCAATTTTCTGGAAATGGAGATACTTTGTTCAAGTGTTATACCCAGAATTATTTTGAGTGGGCAATCCTCTGTAGCTCTGACTTTAATAATGTATGTCAGAAAGAAAAATGTAACCATAAAGCTGAGTATAATTGAAATCCAAATAAATTTCGAGAAACAATACACAAATATGTCTAGGGACAAGTAAGTGGCTCCTTCACAACTTATAAAATTATAGTTGTAATCATCGGTTACATAT
The DNA here is from genome assembly GCA_002738285.1 of Holacanthella duospinosa. Lineage (NCBI taxonomy): Eukaryota > Metazoa > Arthropoda > Collembola > Poduromorpha > Neanuridae > Holacanthella > Holacanthella duospinosa. Next base: position 1,198 of record NIPM01001402.1, read on the forward strand.
TGGTAAGCATTTGGTAGGTTTTCTCGGAAAGTGCTTTCTGGATAAATATTTACGACTTTAGATTGATTAATATTTTTTATCAGATGTACATTGTTTGCATCTACAATAATTGCAATGTCAATTATATCTAGCACCTTTCCAAGTGTATAAAATATAATTTCTTCGTATGTTGTATTTCGAACTGATTTTGGAAAATTAACCTTATTAAGTTCTCCAAATTTATGGTTGTCATATATATATTTCACATTTCGTTGAAATAATGCAAAATATATTGTACACCAATTTGTAATTATTCTATTATATATAAAATCAATAGTACTTCTTGTTGAAAATGTATTATTTAAAATGTTGGATTTACTAATGATGTGGGTAAGAACTTGATTACAGGGATTTGTGACACCAACTGAAAACTCTATTTGATTCCTTTTGATTTTCAATTGTGAGACTCCAAGTAAAATATTTAGATTTCCCTTGGTGGGGGTTACCTCTTTGAAAATAGGATTTTTGACACTATTTTGCAAGTCGTTCACAGTTATGAAGTAAAAAAATCGTGTATTACATTCTGAATTCACACCAAAACAACCGAACAACCAAGCAAGAGTGTCATATGTGTTTTGAACATGTTTTTGATTTGGTGGATTCCATAAATATGTCACATGGCATAGTCGCTTTTGAAGTGCCCAGTACGCTAATTCGCGTTGTTCAGTACCTTTGTTGTAATCAATTATACTCATAACTGAGTTAAATCGCATTAGTGGAACTGAAATATTTAAAAAACTAGGCCATATCGTAAACTCAACAATACTTATTGAACAGAAATCAAATCCTGTCAACAATATGTTATTCAATGAAGTATAATCAAATTGTGAAGATACACTGCTTGCTAAGTAGAGTAATGCCAAACTTGAAACAGCCTGCATATCTAAACTTCTAGACAAATAGAGCGATAAACTACTGGTTTCTATGGTTTTTTGCAGTAATTTGTCGGCAGTTATAAACTTCAAGTAAATGTTGACATAATAAGTGTATAGGTTCAAATAGAAAGATTGTGATGTTCGTCATAAGTCCCCTACCTTGTCAAGGATTACGATGAGATTTTCTAATTAAAATGCTATCATTTAAATAATTTACATATAATGGGAACATAAATCTTAGTATCGGGAGTAATAGGTCAATCTTCCACAATTTATAATTTTAGTATAGAGGATCTTTTAATACCAAACTACGAGAAATATGGAAAATATTAAATTGACTACCTTTACATTGATATCAAATTAGCGTGGTTAGAAATTTCAGTTGGGTTTATTGACTCATGGTGGTCAACAGATACATATTTTTGGTTTGTTATTGGAAACAAACTTTTCAAAAGTTTCTAAATTTACAAACTTCATATACCTTATATGCATTGATAAACAGTTGCCAAAAATAAAAATTTTATATAAATTTATTTCTTGTGCATGAACATCCAATTACTTTTAGCTAAAAATTTAAAATATTTATTTAAATATTTTTCAATTTAAATTGAAAAATTCAACTTTATACAGAAAAACAACAAATTAGGAATATGCGTGGGTACTTCATGCCAGTTATGTGTCAATACATGAACCAACTGAACTGGATTCGTATTCAGCTTTGAATTTCTGATCAAGAAAACCTTTGCTGGTTGGGGATATACGACATGGTTCTTTTTGGAATTTACTTTTGAACCTCTTTTTCTTATGCTTATGATGTAGTAGGGTTTGGAAAGTTAGCGCCTAGGCCGCGTGAAGTTAGCGCTTAACACCTAGAGGCGTGAAGTTAGCGCCTAACGCCGAAAGCGTTTAGTTAGCGCCTAGCTCTAGCGCCTAAAAATGAAACAGCTACAAAATGTTTTAGAATGTACAAATCCGGTTACAAATCGAAAAAAATATGAAGGTGGAATAGAGTTTTCGGATATATATTAGGAAAATTCTTATAATAAAGGTATAAAAAAAATTTTTTTTTATAAAATCGAAATAGCGTTTAGTTAGCACCTAGAGCTTATCGCGCAATGGCGAGAAGATATCGCCTAGCAGCGTGAAGCTGGCACCTAGATCTGCCGCCGTGAAGTTAGCGGCCAGATCTAGCGCCGTAAAGTTAGCGCCTAGATCTGGCGCCGCGAAGTTAGCGCCTAGATCTGGTGTTGTGAATTCAGCGCTTAGTTTTAGTGCCTAAAAATTAATAAGTTCGAAATTTCATGGAACGCATTTCTGGAAATATATCCGGTCAAAAATCGATAAAAACTTTAATCGCTGTAATCGACTATTTTCATATTCGGATATTTTTTTGAAAAATTCTTAGAATTACATTAGACAAATTGCTACCAAAAAAACTGAAATTAAAAATAAATTTTTTTCTTGGAATCGAATTACAGTGAAGTTGACGCCTAGCACCTATCGCCTAACAAGTATAATCGATTATTTGAATTTTTTTTAAAGTCTTACAATTCCATGAGACAAATTGCCACCTAAGTGAAAAGTATTAATTCAAGAAATATTTGTTTTGGAATCGAATTACCGTAAAGTTGGCACCTAGCATCTATCGTCTAACAAGTATAATCGATTTTTAGATATTTTTTGAAAAAGTCTTACAATTACATGAGACAAATTGCTATTTTGGAGAAAAGCACAAATTCTGGAAGTATTTTTTTTTGGAATCGAATTACTGTGAAGTTTTGTTTCATGGAATTCTAAAATTAAAAAAAAATATCCGAATAATCGATTATACTTAATAGGCAATAGGTGCTAGGCGCCAACTTCACGGTAATTCAATTACATAAAAAATTTTTTTTTTAATTTCAGTTTTTTTTTGGTAGCAATTTGTCTAATGTAATTAATCTAATGAAAGTTTTTTATTCGATTTTTGACCGGATATATTTCCAGAAATGCGTTCCATGAAATTTCGAACATTATTAATTTTTAGCCACTAAAACTAGGCGCTAATTTCACAACGCCAGATCTAGGCGCTAACTTCGCGGCGCTAGATGTAGACGCTAACTTCACGGCGCTTGATCTAGGCGCCAGCTTTACGCCGCTAGGCGATATCTTCTCGCCGCTACGGGATAGGCGCTATGTGCTAACTAAACGCTATTTCGATTTCTTAAAAAAAATATTTTTTTATAACATTATTATAAGAATTTCCTAGTATATATCCGAAAACTCTATTCCACCTTCATATTTTGTTCGAGTTGTAACCGGATTTGTATGCAGTAAGACATTCTAAAACATTTTGTAGCTGTTTAATTTTTAGGCGCTAAAGCTAGGCGTTAACTTCACGGCGCCAGCTCTAGGCGCTAACTTCACGCCGCTAGGTGTTAGGCGCTAACTTCACGCTGCCTAGGCGCTAACTTCACAAACCCTACTACATCATAAGCATAAGAATAAGAGGTTCAAAAGTAAATTCCAAAAAGAACCATGTCGTATATCCCCAACCAGCAAAGGTTTTCTTGATCAGAAATTCAAAGCTGAATACGAATCCAGTTCAGTTGGTTCATGTATTGACACATAACTGGCATGAAGTACCCACGCATATTCCTAATTTGTTGTTTTTCTGTATAAAGTTGAATTTTTCAATTTAAATATTTTAAATTTTTAGCTAAAAGTAATTGGATGTTCATGCACAAGAAATAAATTTATATAAAATTTATATTTTTGGCAACTGTTTATCAATGCATATAAGGTATATGAAGTTTGTAAATTTAGAAACTTTTGAAAAGTTTGTTTCCAATAACTCCATGTTCAAGTAAAGGTAATATACTAGTAAAAAAGTGTAGATGGTAGTAAAATTATCACACCGGTTTGGAAAACATAACTTATTCGTTTTGTGTAACAAACTACAGTTGGAAACACATTATTAGACAAGCGAGAATTTACTTTTGACTAATGATGTTTTCTGCTCTAGTTAATAAGCAGCTTCAGAATTAATTTACTGAACCTTGCCTGCCAATAGACCGTACATGTGACTGCTTTTATCCAATTCACTGTTTTTATAGGTTTTTATGTACTTGTCAAAGTTTTTTCGTCAAAAGAAAAAGTTAGGCAAAAAAAGAATTGTTGTGAGTCAAAAATAGCTAAAATGTATTCTAATATGTTAGTATGTTTAACTATACCCAGCTAGGCGATAGAGAGTTCTTTTGACAACCCTTCTTCTCAATATCGTTGGACATATAGTGTTCAATCTTTACGAAAAACAGTTTAAAAATTCAGTATGGAAACAAAAGTTTCGACCGAATACTGGAGTTGGCACATTTGCAAAGTAACCTATTCAAAGAAATATGATAGTCTGACACATTTTGTTTTCTGTTGACTACTTACGAAAGCTTTCTGTATAAAACCTACTGAGTTATTTTACTGTGGGATGAAAAGCTCTAGTTTGAGCAAGCAAAACATGGTCCATTGGAACCTATTGTTAGTTGCGCTATATACAGGGTGGGTTATCTTTAGTGTCCCTATAGCCGATGAAGAGATAAGGGCTATACTTATTCTTACACTTTCATATGTTGTAGTCGAATGGTGTGAAGTCTCGGAGTTTTTCAACTTGGCTACTCCAAACCCTCACTCTTCTCTTTCCAATCTCATTCCTAGAAAAAACGGTCGTATGACGTCGGTTGGCTTATGACTATGGTTTTAGCCATACACTTCACATGTTAGTCAAACTCAATGGGGTTACATGAGATTCTAATCGGTGACTATCTTGAGGAAAGTATTCTGTGGCGCGAAAATCATAACCCAAATTCAAATTTTTAATAATTTGAATTTGAATTATGATTTTCGCGCCATTGATTTCCCTTCAAGTTAGTCTTCGCATAGAATCTCACGTAACCCCTTATAGTTTGAATAACATATGAAGTGCATGGTTGAAACAATAGTCATAAGCTGACACCGTTTTTTTTTTGGAAATAGGATTTCATAGAGAAGAGGGTAAATCTTAGTGGCTTACTTCCCTAAAACTACAACATATAAAAGTGAAAGTATGAGTTTAGCCCTGATCTTTTTCTCGGCTATAGGGACACTAAAGATAACCCACTCTGTATTTTTGAATGGGCCTTGAAAATAAAAATTGGCCACATAAATATTGCTTAACACCCGATCACAGATGGTTGTAAAATATATCAAAATTATATAAAATGGTTTAACAGAATACCTGCAAGTGAATAATAATAATCTGAATAATGGCTAAGTTTTTAGAAGTTTGGTTCTACATTGATTGAGGAGGTTAATACTAACCGTACACGTTATGTGCACCATGAACGTTGCCAAAATTACGTTTCAGGCATATTTATCAAAACATGTTAACAAGAATGCATCAAATAAACCAAATGTGCATAGGAGCATGGTGGCAGCAGACTTCTGATGGATGTTGTATCACGAGATGCGAAATTCTTTTTGGAATACCAGCTAAGTATCAAGGCTAACGACACAATTCACATGAGATGGTGTGTCTGCGGGTAACTAGACTATTTGTGGATTAGTAATGCATGAATTGTTTTTTAACAAAACAAAAATTTTTAAATAGAAATATATGTAAGTAATGGTTCCAATTTAATGAAATGGTTGCTGCTCCACTTATTTTAATAGACAACTAGCTTCAAAAGGAAACTATCAATTATATGGTTTTATTTGCTATTCTGCAAACGAGAAAAAATTACATTTGTTTAACCGGAGGGATAAATTCGTATTATGTGATAGCGCTATTGAATTTCCCTTTAAATGGATCTCCAATGGATGGAAGTGTTTTGAGTTTGGCATGTTGGTGCAATTACCCCTTCAATTCCACCCCGTACGTCATGGTAGTTCATTATATTTGGTCTTTGAGAAACTTTTTTTTTGTTCGGATCGTTTTATAAAATTCAAATATATAACTTTTTTTAGTAAAAAATTAAATACATATTCAAGTTACTTTGTTTTACTTTTCACCTTTAGGACTTAGATACTTTATTTGAAATGTGAACGTGCTTTGTAGTTAGAATTAATTTTTCACTGTTTTTTTTTATTATAACGTTCATGAAATTTTAATTCGTCATGGTTGCAACCAATTTATGGATTCATGCTACCGTTAGAAACATCTACTAACGTTTGCTGCTGTTCCATGCATTTTCTCTTGTAATCTCAACCAAACTTAATTAGTGCAATACCTTGAGAAATTGGTACCTATACATTTTATCCACTTAACTTTTCGACACTTTTCATAATATATCTTTTTATTGACACAACGAGAATTGGTGTTGTACCCATGGTTAGATTACTTTGTGTCTAGGTGTGGTCTCTGAATCATATTCTGCAATCATAATTGTGGCGGGAGTGCCAATTGCAATAGCAATACCTAAAGAAATGTGGTAACTCATTGCTAAGTAAGGAGTATGCTGTCTCATTTATGAGCACAATAGAGGGGATAGTCTTATTCTCATATCCCCACTTATTTCTGCCGCCAGGAGCGCACTTGGCCCTTCGCTCCTTAATAATGGGTGGGTCGTTGACATTGAGACAGGGATTACCACAAAAATATGGTCTCTAGCAGCATGATCTAACGTCGTAGGTTAACCAGAATTAACGCACTCCCAATTGTGCTATAGAGTATAGTTGGGAATTCTGTCTTCAATCTCAATACAATTGCTAAACTCATCTGTGCTTTCCATTAGCAAGGTGAGTTTACATCTCTTTCTTCGTGGTCATTCATTGCCAGGTAAGGAGTCTACTGTCTCGTTTATGAGTACAGTAGAGGGGATTGAGCCTTATGCTCAAATTGCCAATAATCAAAGCATGTTTTGGTATAGCTCCAACCAAACTAATTAGTTGATAATACTTATCTGCCTGGATGGTTTTACGTAAGCAATATACACATGTACCCTTTAATAGAGATTCTATGTGAAATTAAAAAATATGTGATGCGACCAACTAAACATCGAAATTAACGATTTTCAGAAAATTTTAGTTGGAGAAGAAATATTGCATAAGTCATCATTGTTCAAACAATCTGAAATAGGTGTCAAACATAATTTTAGTATACACAATATATTAATTGAAATAATATTGCTTGCTGCTTCACTTATTTTAATACAGACAGCTACTTTCAAAACAATACCATCAATTACTTGAATTTGTATGGTTTTCTGCAACCGAGAAAACATTACATACGTTTAATTAGAGACATGCATCCTCAATGAATGGAAGAGTTTTTAATTTAGCATATTGGTGCAATTACTGTTTCTCTCCCGACTCCTGCTTATACAGGAGCTTGATGAAAATTTATTGCATTTGGTCTTTGAGAAACTTTTATTTTTTGTTCTTTTCATTTTTGGATTTATATAATTGACTCAAAACTTACACAAACATTAGTGGTTCCCACTTTGAGAACAAAATTTTCTTCAAAATCTTTTTATGTACGTGCAAACTATGGAATGAATACGTACAAGCAAGAAAAGGTAAGGTTGAAGATTCTTTGACAAAATCCAAAAATGATGTAATCGTTTGGGTCAAATTAAATAGAAATGACATTTACGCGTCTTACTAAACAAACGATTAACAAACAAACATACAGAATGACGACTGAACAATTAACACACGAGTTAGCCCATTCCCAGTAATTAAAAAAAAAAAAAAAAGTGCTCAGTGACACAATAAACCATTCATTGATATTTAGTTAGGCCTTTACAGGCGTGTCTGTTCAAATTAACATTGTAATAATGATGATCAAGACACGTAAATAAATTCTTTGAAATTGAAATTGAAATTGAAATTGTAGTAAATATCTTCCTTAGGTTTAAAAATTTAAAATAATGTGTTGCAAACACATTATAGATATGTCTTGCCCTTCCGTCCAGTTCGGTACGAGTCCGGTAACCAGTCCAAAATCGGTAAGAACTTGAGGCATGACTTGAGTAGCTGGTGTGCAGATTTGATGCTCAATTGAATTTTTGTTGGTACACAAATACCTATAGAATCTGTAAGAAGAAATGATGACTCACAATCACGACTTCCTTGAACTTTTGGACGAAGCAATGAGTCATTATAATCCTTATGACTAAGCTTTCCTTTCACACTGTTTGTTCGTTCCTTTAAGGTCCAATATTAGTAGATTATCTGTAAACTTAGTTTTGTGTCAACTAAATTTATCGCAAGAACTTTCGAAATGAACCATATAAAAGTAGAGCAAAATGGGTAATATTCTTCAGTCTGAAACTCTGCCCAATTTTACATAGAAATCTCCTTTTATTATTTAGAGAGGCTGTTACTCTGCTCAATTTTTTCCTTAATTGTTCTAAATAATTATTACAGGAAATAAAACTCACAAGTCTTAATTTATTGTTCAATAAACGATTCAACATTTATGTCAGAATCCATTGTTGATTACTAGCAACCTCCGTTTATTTAAAATTTAATCTTTTATATTTTACAAATTAATGTTTATATTTATATAACTCAAATTCTGTAATTAATTTTTATGCACTATGAGTCGATAAGCTGGTGTTTGTTTTCCTTTTGGATGATACTCATTATATTTTCCGTAAAACAAAAACCACTTGAGTATCGTTCTTCACATCCAAGCCTGTTTCTCCGATGGTCTTGCCCACTAGGTGAAACAGTGGGGTACATTTGTCTATGACGTATATCGAAATTATTATATAAACTATGCAACTGTTCTGTATTTTCTATCTTAAAAATGTGGGAATCTTGAAGAATCTTACTTTGTGTGCATATATATCTGAAGGTGGAGATGTTGCGCACATGGGCTAGAAATTTTTACAAAACTTCCGGATTAAGTAAAATCGCCTAATATCAGTACACTCGCAAAATGTTTTACTATTTGACAATGATGTTTCGCTGGGTTTCTCAAAATTTGGAAGGTTTTGCTGGTGGAAAGCTAACTTCTTTTTTTCTTCGTCTTACCGACAATTCGGATACTTTATAGATAAACTGGGTAAACGTCGTCCCATTCCACCCTCAGAGTTGACATCATTTGCGAATTTCGAAAATGTAAACTAGCAACTGCATTTTAAGACGTAAGTGTTCTCCATGACTCCCAGTTTGGTATGAGTCAATCACTGACTCTTAGGAGGCATGACCACGAAAAATTACTAGCCGAAACCCTAACGGGTATTTTCTGCAGTTTCGAGAGAGAGTAATGTATAGTGTAAACTCAAAATAATAATATTGACCTTCAGTGGAGTAAAACAATTTATTTTTGCTTCTTTCGAAAATTAAAAACGTATTAGTTGTCAAAATTTGGTAATTTAAGAAATAGCCATACCCGGGCATTATCAAAATTCCCGTTTACAAAGTAAAGTTGACTTTTTTGTCAGAAAGTTTGAAAAAAATTGAATTTAGGAAATACCCGAATTCGGGTATTTAGTAAAATTTTCGTGTTAGAAACAAAATTTCACCAATTTGGATGCAAAATTTTTGATCGGGTACTAAATTACGTCAGGAAATAATGGGAAATTAATTATTTTGGAAAATACCCGAATCCGGGCACTGTAAACAAACAGGGTTACAAACTAAGAGTTCAAGGACAATTGTTAATATTTATTGCAACATATTGTAAATGTAAATTTCAAAAAAGAATCCAAATTGGCTAAGTTTAGTTTCTAACCCGGAGAATTTTATATTACCCGGATTCGGGTATTTTGCAAAATTCCTGACGCAATTTAGCACCCAATCATAATTTTTTCTATCCAAATTGGTGAAGTTTAGTTTCTATGCCGAAAATTTTTTTAAATATCTGATTTCGGCTATTTTCCAAATTGAATTTTTTTCCCAAAACTCCTGACAAAATGTACCACTTATTCGTAATTATTTTCATCTCAATTATTCAACTTTAATTTGCAACCCGGAATTTTGATAATTCCCGGGTTCGGATATTTGCTAAACTAACAAATTTTTCAAAAATCCTGATCAAATTTTGACACCGAAGACTTTTTTTTAATTGCCGAAAAAGCAAAAATAAATTGTTTTACTCCAATGAAGGTCAATATTATTATTTTGAGTTTACACTATTATTACTCTCACCCTCGAAACAGCGGGGAATAACCGTTAGGGTTTCGGTTAGTAATGTTTCGTGGTCATGACTCCTAGAGTCAGTGAGTCAGTTGACTCATACCAAACTAGGAGTCATGGAGAACACTTTTAGTCCTAAAATGCAGTTGCTAGTTTACATTTTCGAAATTCGCAAATGATGCCCAACTCTGAAGGTGGAATGGGACGACGTTCACCCATTTTATCTATGGGGTATGGGGTAAGACGAAGAAACAAAGAAGTTAGCTTTCCACCAACAATATTGTCTTAACTTTATGTTTACAATAACTCGCCTCACCTGAGAATTCCATATATGTCAAAGTTCACTCCATTCTATTCAAAATATAAATGGAAAATTTTCAAGAAATTAAATTTTTTAGGTTGAAGTTTGAAACATTCTAGGCGTGTTGGCCTCATGATTCGCAACAGAGTAACTGGCTGGTATTAAACATTTGTCAAGATAGATGGAATAACTAAAATAGTATGCTTTGAATTGTGTGGCTAATGGAGTTATGAATTTTTAAGAAATTCGTTAACTATTGTTGTCGATTTGATCATAAATTCAACAGCGTGTCGGAAGTTAGTCGTTGTAGGTGGGTCCTCCGGTCCTTCCTGTGTGGAGTCGGGCCACCGAGGTCACCAGAAACAACAAAGAAATATATTAATAAATTATATAATTAATAATAAATAATAATGATAATTAATAGTAATTAATAAATAGAAAAAGAAATGAAATTATTATTTTTTCAAAATGGTGGAGCAGAGTGAAGCCCTGCTTTTTTTGAAAGTTAGAAAAAGACTGAGTCTATCTATATAGTTAGACTCAACAACGGTAAGTTTTTTGATATAAATATATATAAGAATAAAAATAATAACAATAATGATATATATAGAAGGGTACTGGAAAGTGAAAGGGGAAGAGAGCAGCAACAGCTATGTTGTTGTTGCTTGTGGTGAGCGGGAAGTCCAGTGCCGTTCACTACATGAAGGTCAATTCTCCACAAGCGTTGGCAAGTTTACTAAAACAGCATAAGTTAGAGGTAAAAGGAGTGTAAATTCCTTTTCGAAATTTTGAAAGTTGTAGACGGAAAGGGTAAACCCCCACCGACATTTTCAATGATGGAGATGACTTCCCCAGTTTGGTCGGTAAGTTGAAGGTGGTACCGCGGATGGCGGGAGATGGTGTGAGAGGTTGGTGATTGTGGCCACCGCTGTAATATATATATATAACACTGATTTGTAAAGACCATATTCAGTTTTTATTCAGTTCATAGTCAAAGTAGTAAAAATGGAGATTTCAAATTTTGGGTAAAGTTATACGAATTAATTCGAAAGGCTTGAGTTGATGAATGGCAGCGTAACAATCAAGGCACTGCACTACCAAAGCAAACTCAAATTCAAAATTTTATGTGCTCAATTTAAATATTAAATTATATAAAATTATGATGCTTACGTATTATGTTGATTATGAACAATAATAACCTAAAATTCTAATCTTTTAGTTAGAAATGTCAGCAAAATATATCGAGCATGAGGTTGTGGGATTTCAATTCACTTCCACTCTCTCTCAATTCAAATTGTGGAGCATCCATTCTATCACGTCAGCACAAAATTTTTTTGACCAACCCATCCATAAACCAAGTGTTCATTTTCTCATTGACCAACACTTGGTACATAGCCAAGCATTAGTACATTGATGTCATCAAACATAAATATTTATTTGACATTATTACCGCTACGCCAACATCGAATTACAAACAAAAAATTTGTTAGTATAATGTTACGAATGCATTGTACGAGCTTTCATTCACTTCTTTGAAATAATTAGCACTATGACAATATCAAATTACCGAGGTTGGAACTACAAACCTCCAAATTTTGTTATTCTGATGTCACACTTCGCTTATTGTCAACGTGTTGTCTTTCTTCCGGCTAAACTCCATGCTCTCATGTACTAAATACTCTGCCTATTGTCATCCCATTTGAAGAGAATGTATGGCAAATAGCCACACTTTAATGGAAACTTTCGGTTCTCAGGATCAGAATATACTCGTGTTTTTAAATGGTATGGGCAGTCGAGAACTCGTGTTTTTAAATGGTATGGGCAGCCGAGACCCTTGGAGGAACTGTTTCATTAACCTATTTGTTGTATCCTACTAATGCGATCGTCGATCGTGAAAGTTCATTTTTTTAAAGACTCACCCACAGTCGCGGGTTTGTTCCAACCGCGAGTATACCAACTTTAGATGGGCACATGGTTAGGATTGAGAAACTTAAAGTTTTAATGATAAGCAACATTGGAAGTGAAGAACTTTGCAGACAAGTACCGATAGTTTGGAAATTTCTGCCAAGATAATATCTCAAAGCCATTTCTCTGGCATATTGCGAAAAAGCTTGCTGAATACTTTAAGAAGTAATTTGCTTTTAGAGTATTCCAAATTCAGGTAATAACTTCAAAAGCTGTAAAATAAATCAAAAAAGGTATCATATCATAAAATGCGCCTCTAAAACCAAGATCTTCGGTTTATATCACCTAATCTTTGAATTATCAGTCAGTTGACATTATCGGCTAATGTCAACTCCGCCACTGTCAACTGACTTTTTTGCTCTCTCGGAGGTGACATTGAGCTAAAACCACTGTATCGAATTACCACCATCGAAATCACAAACCTCCAAAATTTGCTAATCTAATGTTCTGGATTCATTGGTACGTAGCTGCATCAAACGTAAATATACTCCTTTGAAATTATTATCGCTATGCATTATCGAATTAGCCTTAGCAAAGTTAAATATCTTCAAAATTTGCTCTTCTAATGTGCTGAATGGATTTGTACATAATTTCAGAAAAGTATGATTAAGTTTGATGCCATCTAATAATTGTCACATTGAAAGCATTAGAAAAACATGTTGTATTAGGATACTAGTTTTAGTAATAAGAATATAATATTAGTAAATAGGTTATGCATTATACCTACTAGGCTCACACGCCAGAGGTGGTGACATGGGAACGTCCAAAAGGTCGTTCACATCACACTGCACTTGTGTAAACCATCTGAATGTGGACGAAATTAATGGATGCTCCCTGTCGCAAGCATTTTGTGTTACCCTAAAACCGGTTATACAATTGCAAACTTAAATTTTTGTATTTTACTGATTAAACAAGGATAATGCACTTATTATCTTAACCATTGTTACACAAAAGTACACAAAAATTAGTTACGCAGAATTACCAAATTGTTTGTATAATATAGCGCTGGAAAATATAATGTGACGAAATTAAGAAATATGAAAACCAACATCAGGAAATTGTATTAAAATCCTTCCGGCATTTTCTAAAATATGAAAACTTTCTCGGCTATTGCTTCAAGAAGCGCAATTTAGCGCCAATAAAAATTAAACAAAAAAAAACAATTTTACGTTATTGAACAAATGGCAGTACAGTTACGCCGAATTAGAAATCCAACTCGGCCCAGTCGCTCCATGTTCACTCAATTTCACCCGAGCAAATATTTTTAACTTTTTTTGTAAAAAAAAAATTAATTTCGGAATCAGCATCGCTTAAACTATTAGTTAACTTGCTTAATTAAAATTCTGAAATCATTGTGCGCACCCTTTCTGTTCAATTTGTATGATTTTACCCATTTGCAAAACCCAAAGCACTTACAAAATCCTTCCAACTGGAGCTATTCGACTTCCATGACATTAATACCACATTTTAATCATAAAACTTACGAGAAAATTTGTCCATTTAGCTTTTTTTAAGAACCAAGGAATCCAGGATCGTTGTTCATATACCATAGCACAAACGGCTATCTCGACTCTGAATCATTCCTCTGCATTGTCGCAAAAATCAAGCAACGAGATGGGAGTAGTAGCAAAGATACTAACAAAGCAACATCAGAAACCTCATTTTTGCACACATATGATTTGTTTCGACCCTAGCATATTATATATCTAACTTTCATCCATTATTTACCTAGTAGGACTCCGTCCGACCATTCGGACTCACTTTGAACCTAACCATTTTACAACACCCAATTTTTTCCTTTCTCCGGTTTCTGACTCACTTTGCCTATTACCGTTCCTTCCCGCCCAATTTCCATCATCTCTGTACACTCGGACTCGTTTCAAACCTTAACGTCCCAACTCACTACATATCTCTCATGTCTTCATATTTGGACTCGTACCGCTCCTTACCGTCCCTACACACTCGGACTAGTATCGACCCTTACTATCCAACTCCAATCAATTTCCCACATCTTTCCGTATTCGGACACGTGTCAACGCTTAACTGACTATGATTGGTTGTAAATCAGTCTGAGTTGTTAGATCTGTGGCGTGGAAGTGTAATTTATTGTTATTTAACTCTTCAAATGAACGACAGGCTCAGACACGAAGGGTACAGGCACTTAACTTCATAATCTCGAATTGAATGTCTAAGAAGGACACTCATGCGCTTACCCAATTAAGCCTTCTGTCTCTGACCTTATCGCAATACGGTAAAATTTGTTGACTTTTACGCCCGGAAAGAACCACGTTCTGTGGTTAGACACAATGATTCTAATGACCAGTGGAAGACAATCACCTTAAGTTAAATGTCACGTTCCGTTACTGTTATCTCTTACTGATCAGCTGGACTGAAAACGAGTAACTCCTTATGATTTCCGATGGAATCGCGATAGGCCAATGTATCACCTAAATGAGCCTTCTGTCACTTCCTGACCACTTGGTTCTCTTTAAAATTACGACTCCCTTAGATGGATGAACTCTGTATACATAAACTAGTTAGTTTATTTATCTTATTTACTTTAGAGTAATTAAATTAGAAATGTGAAAATCCTAACAGTGCTAGTTGACTTTTGTAGAGAGAAAAGCCACAATTCTACTCGAGAGATAGAAAAAAACTCTTTTTACAAAATTGTGCTTTTCTTCTGGTTTGATGAGTTCGCTTTTCCCGGAAAACTTAAGTAGGGAACCATAAACCTCCCAACGCAATCACTAACATTCCGCATTTCGATGAACTTCCAGCTCATCTAATTTTGTACGTTATTAGGAAGAGACTGAAGACGCTTCTGCCTACTTGTCGATCCCAAGACTTATGACTTAATCTTTATGGCGTCGGATGTTGGGCCAGCCGAACTGACTACCCGACGCTGTGAAAACTAAGCGGTCCCTTATTTCTGCTAAGTGACAAGGGATCAATCTAGCGGATTCACGATGATCAAGCTGAGATTCCTATGATTCTGGAAGGGTAGAATGAAAAAGTTATTATTTTTCCTATTAGCTAAATTAACTAGGAAATACTAATTTGATTATAGAACCCGGTAAGGCTTCGCTGAATTTTGGATCAGGGTTCAGAGGCTAAAATGGCGTATAGGATTTGCCCTCTCCGCCATCTAAATGTTCATTTTGCGCTTGCAATGCGCAGTGCTCTTATAATCTTCCACTGCGCATGTAAAGTTCGCATTGCGCATCTACACATCCATTGCGCTTGTGCAATGCACACTGCACATGTAAACGTCAACCACAAGTGCAGTGCCTAGTGCGAATTTAAATGTTCACTGAATCGGTCAACTGTTTACCTTGTATGTACAGGATTAGCGAATTTTAGCACCACACATTTCACCCACGAAAACAGGCAAACATAACGAATGTACAGAGACGTATTGATACAGTGCTTGCTTGTAACAGGTGATGCTCCGTAACCTTATTTGTAACCTGTGAAAATAATGTAGCATCAGGCCGAGGTCACAAATAAGATCTTGGAGCTTTACCTATCATACAATATAAGCAGTATTTTACCACTGGAAGTTACTTTTTTTCGAAGTTTATTTGACTTATTGGGTTTCGCCGAATCAGGAGGGTAGGAACTTTATCGGGAAATCCCGTAGACTTGCTTTTCGGTATTTCTGCTGCCTCGAACCAGGCCCCGCTCTTTATACGTGCACGTGTACACAACCTTTTCAGGCGTCTGGTAGCGTAGATCTACTACTATGAATACTTTACCTACTTTACATGAAACGGGGTGAGCTATTGACATTTGTATTACTCTATTGGGAAACCTTATTGGCATCTTCGAATCTTTGAATCATGGCTCCAGATTCCTTATCACGAATATACAGGCAGTCTAACTCCATTCCTTGTCAAAGGGCTTAAGGACTGAAAAACCAACAGAAACAGCTTTTGTACCAGTGCTAGGTTGTTAGTCTAGCTCAACGAATGGCACCGATTCAAGCCCGGTAACTATAGCACACTGCTTAGACCGAACAACACAATAGGAAAATGTGTCACAGGGCCACTCTAGACTGATTATAAGTTTGCTAATGCCTTTACGTTTCTAAGGAATAACAGTCTGAAACTACGATTATAGGGTCGTCTTGATACTCGCGATCTTCATGATTCATTTACGCGGTGAATTTTTTGTAACAGATTTATATTCTTCTATTGGAAATCATCATGGGAATTGCTAAAACTTTAGATTTGTGGTTCTGCACAGGATAGGTAAAACAGTTGCTAGCCAACTCTAACAGCATTACAATTATAGTGAACGAAATGCAAATAGCATAAATAATAAAAATTGAAGTTAATATATTAATGTGAAGATGGAGGGGCTGAATTTGCTGAATTTTCATCTTAGGTTTTTCATTTCTTAGCAAAAAGTTCTTCCACTTTTACATGAATCCAAGAATGCCACTGTGAATGAGTTGCTGAAAGCGTCGGTGAAACAGGTCAGTTTTGTCCCAATGCACGGGGTACAACGACCATACACGTGGAATTGGAAACACATTTTCTTTCCCAAAATACAACTGCTTAGTCATTCTATTTTCGGACATAATTTTAACTGCAGTTTTTACTAGACTCAATCTTTCATGTACAAAAATAGATTCAGAGCATTTAGCAAATTCTTTGTACAGCGTATAGTCATACTCTGGTGTCTTCCTTTGAAAATAAATGTTTTCAATAAATTTCTTGTAGAGTAAATGAGTCGATCCATTCCTGCTGTGCTTTAAGCTGCTAATCATTGCAGTTACAATATTAATTTTGCCGTAAATGTGAAGTATTAAGGAGTGATCAAACTTTATTTGTCTTTTTTCCAAGTACTTTGTGGAGTAGTTAACTAAACCTGGATGATAAGGAAATTGTTGCATATTCACATCAAACAGAACGTTGAAACCTTGATTTAAGGCACTCTGAATATTCGCCAACTGGTTAGTTTCAACATCCAAAATTTGTTTCAACATCCTCGAGTTAGTTAATTGGTTGATAGTTTAATTTNCCAACTGGTTAGTTTCAACATCCAAAATTTGTTTCAACATCCTCGAGTTAGTTAATTGGTTGATAGTTTAATTTGTTTCTGTGTATTTTTGATAACTTGTGGACGATATCATTGTCCGAATGGTTTTATCATTCGTCTGTATGTATGCTGTTTTCTTTTTATTGACTATTCACGAAAGCTATTTGTATAAAACCTAGTGAGCCATTTGCACATGGATGAATAGGTCTGGTTTGAGCAAGCAAAACATGGTCGATTGGAACCAAAAAGTTAGTTGCACAATATATTTCTTTAAATGGGCCTTGAAAATAAAACTGAAAATAACACATAAATATTCCTAACACCTGATCA
Source organism: Holacanthella duospinosa (assembly GCA_002738285.1). Classification (NCBI taxonomy): domain Eukaryota; kingdom Metazoa; phylum Arthropoda; class Collembola; order Poduromorpha; family Neanuridae; genus Holacanthella; species Holacanthella duospinosa. Next base: position 18,850 of record NIPM01001402.1, read on the forward strand.
CAGATGGTTGTAAAATATATCAAAATTATAGAAAATGGTTTAACAGAATACCTGCAAGTGTATAGTAATAGCCTGTATGATAGATAAATGNATATCAAAATTATAGAAAATGGTTTAACAGAATACCTGCAAGTGTATAGTAATAGCCTGTATGATAGATAAATGTTTAGAAGTTTGGTTCTGCATTGATTAAAAAGAATAATACTAAACTGTGCACTATTTGCTCACCATAACCATTGCCNTATAGAAAATGGTTTAACAGAATACCTGCAAGTGTATAGTAATAGCCTGTATGATAGATAAATGTTTAGAAGTTTGGTTCTGCATTGATTAAAAAGAATAATACTAAACTGTGCACTATTTGCTCACCATAACCATTGCCAATATTACGTTAAATAAAGGCATCAGCAAGTGCATGAAATAAACTGAATTCGCATAAGAGCATGGTGGCAGCAGAGTCCTGATGGATGATGTGTTACGAGAAAAAAAAAATTTTTTTTTTGGAATGGCTGCTAAGTATCAAGGTTAATGGCAAAATTGTCATGAGCATGACGCTGGATAACTAAGATATTCGTTTATTAATAATGCCATCGTTTGTTTATTAACAAACCAAAAATTTTCAAACAGAAAAATTGATAAGTAATGGTTTCAATACAATTACTGCTCCACTTATTTTAATAAACAACTAGCTTCAAAAGGAAACTATCAATTGTATGGTTTTATTTGCTATTCTGCAACCGAAATAAAATTACACTAGTGTAATTAGAGAAATGAATTTGTATTCTGTGATATTCTTATTGAATTTTCACTACGTAGATTCCCAATCGAAAGAAGCTTGTTGGTACAATAACTGCTTCCTCCTGACCTCTGCATATACAGTGCGTGAGATTAACGACTGCACTGGGTTACTCACAGTACCCTACTCTTACCATTTTACCTGGGCACTCAAGTCGACATTGGCGGTTCACCGATAAACAAAATTTCACGAAATACTATATTATAATTTTATTTATTGTTTTGAAAACACGATGTAGACTGTGTACACTTAACTAGTGTTATCATCTGTTCGATGTGCCGCCCATCCATACCTAAACAATAATTTAGACAATCGTAAAATTCTCGCCTTACGTTACTAAGCATCTGAGGATTATTGTTCACGGCGGTGATGAATTAGGAAATTTTGTTTTTCAGTTGTAGAATGCTTTCAGCGCGATGGGATTTATAAATAGTTGATTTCAAGTATTCCAATATCAAAATTATAGAAAATGGTTTAACAGAATACCTGCAAGTGTATAGTAATAGCCTGTATGATAGATAAATTTTTAGAAGTTTGGTTCTGCATTGATTAAAAAGAATAATACTAGACTGTGCACTATTTGCTCACCATAACCATTGTCAATATTACGTTAAATAAAGGCATCAGCAAGTGCATGAAATAAACTGAATTCGCATAAGAGCATGGTGGCAGCAGAGTCCTGATGGATGATGTATTACGAGAAAAAAAAAATTTTTTTTTGGAATGGCTGCTAAGTATCAAGGTTAATGGCAAAATTGTCATGAGCATGACGCTGGGTAACTAAGATATTCGTTTATTAATAATGCCATCGTTTGTTTATTAACAAACCAAAAATTTTCAAACAGAAAAATTGATAAGTAATGGTTTCAATACAATTACTGCTCCACTTATTTTAATAAACAACTAGCTTCAAAAGGAAACTATCAATTGTATGGTTTTATTTGCTATTCTGCAACCGAAATAAAATTACACAGTGTAATTAGAGAAATGAATTTGTATTCTGTGATATTCTTATTGAATTTTCACTACGTAGATTTCCAATCGAAAGAAGCTTGTTGGTACAATAACTGCTTCCTCCTGACCTCTGCATATACAGTGCGTGAGATTAACGACTGCACTGGGTTACTCACAGTACCCTACTCTTACCATTTTACCTGGTTACTCAAGTCGACATTGGCGGTTCACCGATAAACAAAATTTCACGAAATACTATATTATAATTTTATTTATTGTTTTGAAAACACGATGTAGACTGTGTACACTTAACTAGTGTTATCATCTGTTCGATGTGCCGACCATCCATTCCTAAACAATAATTTAGACAATCGTAAAATTCTCGCCTTACGTTACTAAGCATCTGAGGATTATTGTTCACGGCGGTGATGAATTAGGAAATTTTGTTTTTCAGTTGTAGAATGCTTTCAGCGCGATGGGATTTATAAATAGTTGATTTCAAGTATTCCCAGAAGAAGAAATCCAATGGGTTTAAATCTGGTGAACTAGCCGGCCATTCCCTTTTCACTAATTTCTAATTTTCAAATTTAATTTATTTGGATGCCCAAGTAAAATGGTAAGAGTAGGGTAGTGTGAGTAACTCCGAGCAGTCATTAATCTCACGCACTGTACAATAGTGTGATGGGAATTTATAGCATTTATGCTTTGATTACACAATTTCAGCATTTGAGATTCGAATTCTAATTGTTGGAATTGGCATTGAAAATTCGAATTGGACGGTGCTATCATAGTTCAGAATTTGAAACGGCGAATTCTGAAA